>CAUYQG010184052.1:0-19040 GCA_963574415.1 Tarsius wallacei
TATATCTGTTGACTGCTCGTATGTCTTCTTTTGAGAAGTGTCTATTCATATATTTTGCCCATTTTGTAATGGGGTTGTTGTTTTTTTCTTTTTGGCACATTTGAGTTCTTTGTAGATCTTAGATGTTAGGCCTTTGTCAGACATATGGTTGGCAGATATTTTTCTCAGTCTGTCACCTGTTTCCCTGCTCTCTTGATGGTTTCTTTGGCTTTGCAGAAGCTTGTCAGTTTGATGAGGTCCCACTTGTCTGTCTTATTTATCTCTTATGACATGGACACTTGGGGTTTTGATTAGGAATTGTTTGCCAGTTCAAATTTCCATAGGGTGTCTTCTGTATTTTATAAGAATCTTTTTTTTTTTTTTTTTTTTTTTAGTTAGAGTCTAACGCTGTTGCCCAGACTGGAGTGCAGTGGCCGCTCCCGGCCACCGCAGCCTCAACCTGCTGGGCTCCAGCGATCCTTCTGCCTCAGCCTTCCAAGTAGCTGGAACTACAGGTGTGCGCTACCACGCCTGGCTAATTTTTTGATTTATTGTAGAGATGAGGTCTCACCAAGTTGCCCAGGCGGGTCTCGAACCCTCGGGCTCAGGCAATCCACTCATCTCAGCCTCCCAAAATGTGGAACTACAAGCTGAGCCACTGAGCCCGGCTTATAAGAATCTTATAGTTTGAGGTTTTATGTTTAAGCCTTTGATTCATTTAGAGTATGATGACAGGTAGGGGTCTTGTTTTAACCTTCTGCATGTGGCCAGCCAGTTTTCCCAGCACCATTTACTGAATAGGTTCTCCTCTCCCCAGGGGTTGGTGGTGGAGGCTCTGTCAAAGATGAGTTGGTTGAGAAATTGAGGTTTTGCTTCTGGAATTTCTATCCTGTTCTATTGGTCTATGTGCCTGTACTTGTACCAATACCAGGCTGCTTTGATTATTTGGTGAGGATTGTTTTGGTGATTCATGGTCATTTATGTTTCCATATTAATTCCTGTATTTTTGTTTCCAGGTCTGAAAATAATACTGCTGGCAATTTAATGGGTATTGCATTCAATCTGTAGATTGCCTTTGGTAGGATGAACATCTTAACAATATTGATTCTTCCAGTCCATGAGTATGGAATATTTTTCCATTTGTTTGTGTCTTCTTGGATTTCTTTGAGCAGTGTTTTGTAATTCTCATTGTAAAGTTCTTTCACTTCTCTGCTTAGGAAGATGCCAAGGTATTTCTTTTATTTCTTTTCCGTGGCTATTGTGAATGAGATTGTGTTTTTTATTTGGATTTCTTTTTATTTATTGTTGGTATATAGAAATGCGATTGTCTTTTGCACATGAATTTTATACTCTGAGACTTTGCCAAAGTCCTTTACCAGTGCAAGAAGATTTTGTACAGATTCCCTTGGGTTTTTGAGGTATAGAATCATGTCATCTGCAAAGAGGAATAACTTGACTTCCTCTTTGCAGGGATAACTTTGATTCCTATTTGAATACCCCTGATCTCCTTCTCTTGTCTGATTGCTCAACAAGGTCCTAGCAAACTGAATCCAATAACACATCTCAAAAATTATCTACCATGATCAAGTAGGCTTCATCCCTGGGATCCAGAACTGGTTTAACTTTCACAAGACCATAAATGTAATTAAATACATCAGCAGATGTAAAAACAAAAATCACATGATTATATCATTAGGTACATAAAAAGCTTTTGAAAAATCCAGCACACTTTCTTGATTAAAACCCTCGAACACCTAGACATAGATGGAACATACCTCAAAGAAACCCATAGTCAGCATACCCCTAAACAGACAAAAATTGGAACCATTTCCCCTGAAAACCAGAACAAGACAAGGATGCTCACTCTTATCCCTCCTTTTTAACATAGTTTTTTTTTAGGTCCTAGCTAGAGCAATCAGACAAGAGAAAGAGATCAGGGGTATCCAAATAGCAATCGTCTTGTGTGGGATATTTCCACCAACCCCCATCCTTCTTTGGTTAAAGATTGCTTCAGAGGAGTTAACTCCCAGTACTGCTGACATGGCCAATCTGTGGGTAGAGCAAACTCCTAGAACCAGAGAAATGTCTCAAGCAGAGAGACAGGTAGCCAAGGGCATTCTTTCTTCAGGTGAATTTCAAGCTGGACTGAGGATATGTGGGTGGGTACTATGTCTGCTGCAGTGTCTGATGGACTGGGTTACTGAGCTGTGAGTGAGAGGTAAAGAAATAGAGATGGTGAAATAATATCATACTGGGGAAGATTGACTGTGAAGCAAGGGAAAGACATGACGATAGCCAGTGCTTTATAGTTCTCACACTTAATTCACAGGTTCCTAACATCTCTGCACACAGTATTTCAACTGCCATCTTACATAGGAAAACTGGACCTGAGAGGAGCTAAACTGTTTGCCCAAAGCTTCACATGTACTGTGCATATGAGTCTCCTAACATTTATGCCTACTTTCTCTTTACAATTACATACTTCTTCACTAATATCTTTCACCTTAAAAAGAAAAAAAAAGACAAATAGGGATTGGCATGATTAGCTACATCAAGATGGGAATAAGCAGCCCCTGGTTAGTGGACTTACAAGTGAAGTTAAAACACAACAGCCAGTATGTAAAGGCCTCAGTTTCCTGAAATGTGTATTTTTTAAAAATTCATTTTTTTTCCCATTTTTGTATGTTCTACTCTTTTTAAGAAGTAAAGGTAGCAATACTTCCCACAGAATATTTCTGTTGTGCTTTATATGTGCTCTAAGATATATAACAGATGAAAAAGTTGGATTTCCCTAGCTGAGTAATAAGAATAGAGGCTCAATTATTGAATACAGGCATGTATTAGAAATTCTCCAAATAATAAGTTAGCATATACCACAGGAACAAAATTTCATTGAGCCTGAACACATCATGGGCTTCTAGCATACAACCTATATATCTAAAAAAAATCAATATTAACACAGCACTTAATCACTTATAGGAGGACACTATTTTCAAAACTGTATTTTAGTAACAGCCTGAAATTATATCCCCATGTATAATGACATGCCTTTAGCCACTGGAGAGATTCTGCTGGCACAAGGTGATTTATTCAGGGAGTATAGGAAGATTTGATATAGTAAAACTTTATTTGAAAGGTAACCTTCTCTGCCTGGACAATAATTACTAAGACATGAAAAAATAAAGGGACACCTATGAAATAAAGATACACTGAAAGGTCAATTTTTTTTAAAGTGAACAATAAAATTCATAAAAACCATAAAAATTATAAAAAGGCATAAAATTTATTAAAGATATCTAATATACTGAGTACGTACCTGAAGCCAAACGTAAGAATAGGTCGCTATAACTGCTGCCTTGAGCAATTTTAAAAATAAAAAAGATAATAGAGGAGTTATTTTAATGGTGGTTACGTTTTCTAGAGGCTTTTGTGGGATCTTGACATACCTCTTAGCCTTTCCTAAAAAACTTCCCAAGGTGCTGCACCATGCCCAAACTTTTCCATTTAAACCACTTCAAAGGATCACAGTCTATCTCAGCCTGCTCATACATTTTTTAATTCAATTTTGCCAAACTGATTTATGGTTTTGTATTGGACCTATGTCAATTTGATTTATGTTTCTGCTCTTGGCCTATGCCTTGTGTGCTTACCATAGCTGAGTTGTCACTGAGGAAAGAGTATCCACAAGGAGAGAGATGATATATGTCCCCAAGGGCCATTAATGGGAAATAACAGAGCAAGCCTTGTCCTTTGCTCTCCATGACTGCGAACTCCAAGAAGCATGTGTCTTGTAGTGCCAGGCACAGATTAGGAGCATGGACTCCCTTGTGGTAAGCAAACAGATATATCCTGTGCTTTCTGGGAAAGTGACATCTCCCATAAAGTTCCTTTGAAACAATTTTCAAAGAATAGCTGAGATAGAAACCATTTAAGACTCATTACCTATGACCATTAAAATGACATCACAATTCTGTTCAACTTGTCATTTTACAGAGGGTCTTTGTGATTGTCTTAAATTTTCTGATTTAAATATAGACATTTTTTCTTGTTCCAAAGAGAAATAGTTATCAAGGTTTGGTGGAGAAAAAAATGTATGAGGCAAGTATTGCACTATCAATATTCAATAAAATAAAACTGTCAGCCAACAAACTTGAAGCTTATTTTTTTAACAATCTGCCCTTTTAGAAGCAATATTGTGATTTTTTTTTACCATTAACAATTGTTGGCCAAGATGGAGAGGCTATTTTCTCCATTTGTTGTCTGTTATTAACTTCAAAATCTTGTTGTCACTGCTAAGCATTGCTTTAACTTTTTTCTTCTTTTTGTTTTGTTCATTACTATTTTTAGCTTCTACAAATCTAAAATAAAAAATAAAGTACAGAACAGACTGAGGTGTCTATCTAGGATGTCAATATTTTCTTGGATCATCACCAAACAGCACAGTAAGATTCCCACACCAGGCTGTTGCCTAGCTTTGCTTTTCAAAGCATCTGTTGAAAATATTCTCTCTTTAACAGTTACAGTGTACTTTCTGCAAATTGCCACTTGTTACTACCTCCTAGGAAACCACCAAAAGTTATCTCGAAGAATATGTTTTGAAAACGTTTGAGAGGAAAATTGTGTCTATGGAATATCTGTAGAAAGCAATATACCAAGATTTTTCATGACTTTGTCAGTGCCAGAAAATGTGTTTGCATAAGTAGACCCCAAGGGACAAAATCAGATCATATCATTTTACATGTTCTATAAAGTTAAATCTGTAACTATCAACAACTCTCTGACCACTGTCTCTCTCAATAATATGGTTTCTAGAGTGTTATGAAAGTTTAACTTTTCATAGATATTTAATCAAGAAACTAATCTTGTCTTTGGGAGGTTTATGTGTAGTTCTCTAATTGAAAAGAATGTTCTAAGTCAATCATGAAGTCAGAATTTTATAGATATGAGATGCCCAAAGGGCTAATGGAACATTCTTGAATTTAGACATTAAAACTAGGAAAAGCTTACTCAAAAACTAGGTGTCTCATTCCACACCTGTGATACCCTCTACATAAAATTCAAATAAGTAGTAAAGTAACAAATTAATATAGGTTTTAACCAGTACTGTTGAAGTCACAATGTCAAAGTTCTGCCTTACTTCTTCTCCCATAAACATGGCTTCGATTGCCTCACTGCTCTCTGTCTCAACATAATGCACAGCCTTCAGTGAAATGATAGAGGAGAAAGCAGCTAATAGTGCTGAAAGATAGCAATGATAATAAAGTGTACTGTGACTATTCCACTTGATTTTAGGATATATAAAGAAATTAAATGACTTATTCAGCTGTTTCTTTTTTTGTTTTTTTTGTTTTGTTTTGTTTTGTTTGAGTTGGAGTCTCACTCCGTCGCCCAGACTGGAGTGCAGTGGCTGCTCTCGGCCACCGCAGCCTCGACCTGCTGGGCTCCGGCGATCCTTCCGCCTCAGCCTTCCAAGTAGCTGGAACTACAGGCACGCGCTACCACGCCCGGCTAATTTTTTTTAATTTATTGTAGAGATGAGGTCTCGCTTGCCCAGGCGGGTCTCGAACCCGCGGGCTCAGGCAATCCACTCACCTCAGCCTCCCAAAGGCGCGGGATTACAGGTTGAGCCACCAAGCCCGGCTTCAGCTGTTTCTTCAAGACAACTTGCTCTGACAGCTTCTTACACCTCATCTAGGAGAAAGGAAGGGTAAGAATGCATTTCAGAGTCTTCCATTATCATGCAGTACAATAGGTGGAGCATCTTCTGGCATCACTGCAAAACCTGATTAGCCTGGATAGAAAGATGCTTTTCCAAAGGAGTGAAAGTGCTCACACTCTGCATGATGCCTTCCTTTCTCATCAAGCTTGACATTTCAGTTCTTTGTTGGAAATTAAAAACTCATGGTCTCACTGGACTGAGAGAATGACACTTTTCCCAATGCACAGAACACTGCCACCAAAGAGAGGAAAGGAAAGGAAGTAACAGAGTTGTTGATGTATGCTTGGTAGCTAATGCCACTTTGTGACAGTTACTGAGCAGTTGAGCCAGATTTTAGACAGTCATAGACAGATGTTTGAACTTTGGCTACTAGACCAGCCTATGCAATGATAATTTAGGGTGGGATTTAACCAGAAAGCAAAGCATATTTGTGTTATCTACTCTTTATTCTAAATAAATATATGACCCATTTTCTTCATGGTCAAAAAGATCCTAAATTTGTAGTTTGGCTTTCATTTCAAGGAAATTAAGCATCTGCTTTACTTTTAGAAGTGAGACCTAACCAGAGAGTAGTGGCAGCCACTGTGAAGCAATGGTCTGTTAGGGGCAGAGTGGCTGTTGAATCCAGCTCAACCACCATTATGATACAAGGCTTGGATTTTTTCTGGAAGCCGAGGAGTAGCAGGCATACTCAGATATCACTGCATCCTTCTCACACTATATTACACTTCTGTGTTTAGCTGATAGAGGTTTAAAATTAGGGGGTATTTCTCAGAAAGATAATAGTTGTTGCCCTATTTAGAGACTGCACCAGAAATGGGAATTTTACTCTTCCTAAAAAGTGCTTTGAGATCACATGTGGAAACTCTTATCGTCAATGTGTTGCCATTTTGAATACTACTGATATACACTCAGAATATTATGAATGTGTGACATCTCTGTAATTTTGTTAGGAGACAGCATGGTCCTAAGTAAAATACTCATTTATCTGTAAGCTAAACCTTTAGTATAACATACCTGAAAATGTAATTCTATTTTGTTTATTTATCCTTAGAAATAATAGACATAGATCCACTGAAGTAAGCTCTGAGGGCCAGAAAATCTCATTTACTATATCAGTAACACATGCAACTCTATACTACAAATAGCTGGATGAAAATAATTTTAAAAAGAGAGATATTCAAATATGATCTATATCAGAGTACAATGTCTTTAAAATAAATGGATTTAATCTTATCATTATACAATTTCAATTACTAAGTCTCTTAATTTTCCCCTCCTTGAAAGTAAGTATGCCTGAAATTTAGGCATTGAATGTGCTGTATAAAACATAAGACTTCTCTACTCTTCAAAAACATTTTTCTCTTAAAAAAAAATGTAATATAATAAAGTAAAATGCTATATAGTTCTGCATTATCCAATTCATGTTGTCTTCATTAAAGAAGCTTTTTAAAAATCATATTCACTAAAATAAGAAAATGACAGGTGACTTAATGAACTAATATTAGTTAATTAATAAATGTAGTGTATTAGTTATCTAAAACTGCAAAACAAAATCAGCAGCTGAAACAACAAAACTTTTTTTATCTCCTACTTTTTGAGGATCAGAATTCCAGGTGTGGCTTAATTTGGAGCCTCTGGCTCAGTCTTTCATGAAATTGCAGTCAAGCTGTTACCTGGAGCTGTGTTCCTGTAAGACTAGACAGGAGTAGGAGGCACTTGTGTGGCAAGTAAATTGTGTGACATTTGGCAGACCTCGGAAGACCTGAATTCAAGCTCACTCACTCAGTCCTCTCCACAGGTCTTCCTCACAACATAATAACTGGTTCCCCAGAGTAAATAATCCAGAAAAGAACATTCACAGTGAAAGCCATAGTCTTTTTCACCTAATCTTTGCAAATGACATCCCATAATGTTTTCCATATTCTGTTTATTAACAAGTCAGTAAGTTCTGACTTGAAAAACTTTATTCATTTTATATCTATCGTTTCCTCATGTTTTTTTTAAAGAAAAAAGAAAAGAAAGCCAGAGTATCAGTCAAAAATAGGTATAACATCCATACCTACAATTTAACCATAGCTGCTGCACATATAGCTGCCATTCAATGCATTATTTTCCAAAGTAAAACATTTTATTCAAGTTTTGCTCCAAATTATTTATATAATTCTTTATATAAGTATCATCAATTTTATATTTAAATTTCAATAATGAGTCACCACTTCTGTCCCTTCACAGTTTTCTAAAAGATTATTTATACATCTTTATCAGGCTGTTACATTTTTTACTTTTTTTCTTGACACAGATATAGTGATATCAGATCATCAGAATCATATTGGATCCCTACTGTGTATTATTTTTTTTAAATAAGGTGGAGTTAGGCCAATCTTATGACTTACAGACATTTCAGAGGATGTGATGGTACAGAACTCAATTCTTCCAGAGCATCTGTCTCTCTGACCTGGTTCTTGCCTGTGGTTAGCTCTAAATTGAAACTGTTGGATGTGACAAAAGACAGATCCTAATAATCATGCATAGCCATAAAAATCACACCTTATAGCACTGAAGTCTTCTCAAAGCTTTGCAGAATATCCTCTGTCGAAATGATTCATCACTTTCCAGAATGCCATTTTAAACTATTTCTAGAAATTACATAAGCTTCAGACTGAGAATTCTATAAATTAGATCATTTTAAATACATAAAAGCAACTTTATTTCCCTAACTCCTTTCATTTATTAAGTAGAAGATTTACTTTATTCCCAGATTAGAGGTTCTTTAGAAATGATAAAGCAAATTCACCGAAGTATTGTTCAAAGAAATGCTTATGCATATACACACACAAGCACACGTTGTGTATTTATGCTAACACATACTGTGAAGAATAATAAAACAGTTTTTCATCTAAGATAATGCTTAAATATACGTTTACCAAAGCATAAATGGCACTTGTATCGATGCTTATGCATCAAACTGCTAAGATGTACAGGTTAAACAATTCAAAAGGTAAATAATAATGCTAAGAAATTTCACTTAAAAATTCAAGTTTATTCCATAAGCTAAAAATATTTAATTACCAACCAACAAACAGAAATCTCTATTTTGATTCCTCTTCCTAGAAAATAGCTGTTTTAGCCATTATGTGACTCTATCACTCTAAATATGAGACAATGTAGCTGGCCTTTCCTGTGGAGAGGCTTTCTTAATGTGAAAACAAAGTCTCACTCAATATTCTTATGACCACA
Source organism: Tarsius wallacei (assembly GCA_963574415.1). Lineage (NCBI taxonomy): Eukaryota > Metazoa > Chordata > Mammalia > Primates > Tarsiidae > Tarsius > Tarsius wallacei. Next base: position 8,939 of record CAUYQG010184052.1, read on the forward strand.
AAAGAAGTTAACTTCTTCTGGCAATGAGATCTGTGTTTTGAGAAAAGTGTCACATTTAAAATGGCTGCTGCTAAGTCACAGAGTACCTTTATGAAAACTAATGGCAACCCCTCTGGGCCCAGTGTGGCACATGAACAGCACTGTGTATTATGAGCATCCCTTTATTTAATGAACACAGACTGAACAGAATGCACAGGTAGTATTCGGGCCTACTGTAACCCCCTCAGTTGTGCCCAGTTGAGGACTACCACCCGTGGCACTCCTGATTTCAGGTGGTAGGACTCAGAATGATTAAGAGCAACATGGATCACCAAGCCAACATTCCAGTATAATACAAATGCAATATGTTTTAAATGTTTATCCAAATCCCATGTTGAAATTTAATTGCCACTGTGACAGTTTTGGGAGATGAGATCATCAAGAGGTATTTCAGTCATAAGGGTTCTTCTGCCCTCATGAACGAACTATTGCATTTGTCGCAAGAGCGGGTTTGCCCCTCTCTCTCTCTCTCACTCTCTCTCTCCATCTCTCTCCTGCCCCCTTTCTGCCATATGATTCCTTCTGCCACATTATGACACAACAACAGGTTCTCACCAGATGCTGACATCTTGATATTGGACTTTTTAGCCTCCAGAACTGTGAGTCAATAAATTTCTGTTTCTTATATATTACTCAGTCTGTGGGGTTCGTTAATTGCAGAACAAAACAAAAGCAAAACACCTACATTCCAAATAGTTAACCTGAAAAGATGAATGCCTAGATCTCAAGAAAACATCCAGTAATCAGGGAGAATAGTCCAAAGAATCCCAAAGCCAACAAATGTGAATAACTATAAATTCTGCAACAGTGATATTCTGTCAATCTTTTTAATTGTTTTTCCCCCCAAGGAACTATTTTATCTGCTAGAGAAAGCAAGAGAAGTGGAATATTTTTATAACATACTTTATAATATGCAAGTTCCAGCCATCTATTTCTGGATTGGATTACAATGTAGTATGAATAGGGAACTTAAACTGTAAATGCCATGTACCTTATAGGTACTTACTAAATGTAAAGCAACCAAATCCAGCTTCATGCAGAAAGGGAATAGAGAAAGTAAGATTTTTAAAAAGTAATTGGGTAAAAATAACTAATTTCTACATTTATAGAAACAACTGTTGGGTTATAAGGAATAGTCTCAAAAGAGTCCTGCATACATTATCCTAAAATAGCTCCATATTTTATTTATTTTAATGTTTTTCCAGTAAGCATGTATGAGTGCATGCCATCTATTTTGTAATTGAGAAGTCTGATGATACCATTTTTCTATATCATAAAGATATATTCACAATTTAGCTTTGGGTTTATAATTAAATAAACCACAAACTCTCATTTATTAAAATTTATTGCAGATTTTTTGACAAAAATTTATTCATGCTCAACAGCAACAAGAAATTATTGTAAACGTTTTTGAACTGAAATTTGTATTATTTTTACCCCAGCACAAAAAAAGTGATATTTTTAAAAACCTATATTCTTTTCACTACACCTTAAATCATATCTAGGTGAACCAAGTTAATAATAAGATTGATAAAAAATATTAATGGTAGAATATGCTAATAAAATATGACTAATGCCCTTAAAATGTGGTTTAATATAGAAATTACTACAACGCCTGTGTCCATACAACAGCCTTAGCTTCAAGTCAGAGGTTCTGGTTAGCACAAACTGCCATTCCTCCTCCCAATAAGCACAGGTTTCACACAACTTATTCTATTTTAATTATCTGCTAACATTTCCTAACCTACAATGTTATCTCGATTTGTCTCTTGTTCGCTACAAAGTGTCACTTCTTATCGTTGCCCCCACTTATCTTCCAGTATGTCACCACTTCTGCTACTCTCGATAGATAGATGATGAGACCAAAGTCACTAGCTTGTGTTTAAGAGTTTCTTTTCCCCATCTGTGATTTTATGATCTCTTCAAAAGCCACTTTTTAAATTGTTTAATTTAAATATTGAAAGAGAAGTTAAGCAAAATTTCTCTTGATGGCACTATTTTAAAAGGTATAAAAAGTTAATGTCTAAAAATTAAATTCATATTCTCCTTTCTCCTAATTCATCTCATTGTGATGGTCAGAGTTTACCATCGTTAATGACTTAAAGCCAATATTTTCTGACATTTAAGCATTTTTATTCAGTTTTCTTTCTCTCTTTCCTGTGTGTGTTTGTACATATAAGTGTATATTTATATTTTCACATTTTTGCTCCCTCCAGATATGGAATCACATACACATGCTCACACTGCTTTTTCTATTGATAATATCTTCCCATATTAACAAAAGAAGAACTACTTTATTCTATTATAGGGCTGTATGATATTCCATTGTATGATTCTTCAATAACTTATTAATGCTCCATTGACAGTTTACTTTGTTTTTTTTATTTTTACAAACAGCACTGCAATAAAGTTAACATATTTCTTTATGTACTTGTTTTGTACCACCTTTTTTCCATATAATAAATCTCTCAGAATGGAATTGCTTAATTATAGGATTTTTGTATGAAATTCTTGAGAATACAATTAGTATTTTTCTCCTCTCTTGGAGATTCCTACAGGATTCATATAATATTCCAAGATATAATATTCAGTAAATGGTGTTAGTTTCTTAATTTTTTGAGTTATTGTCTATTCTAAAAATAGAACTGACTTTTGTAGACACCCTGAATAAATAAAATTGGCTCACCCTTTCATATTTTCCTATAGCAATAACTTCTTCAAAGCCAGCTTCAGTTTCAGTTAGGAGGCTCTGGTGATAGGAAACTCCTAATTGAAAAGCAACTTTTTACTCTGACTCTAATAAATCATCCTTACTTTGTCACTGAGTGACAACTAGTGTCTGTTCTTTTTACTGCATTCTAATATACCAATTGTTATTGGAGGAAACGTATTATGTATAAGGTGAATATAGTGTTGTGAAAGAATGCAGTCCTAAGGCAACCCTATTGCTATCAAAATCTGTAACCCTGCCAGAATTTTTTAACATGTAGCTTCTTTGTCAATAAAATAAGAGAAATGAAATAGACACTCAGTGATCCTTTCTGGTTCTAAAATCCTCTGTGATAATTCTTGTTAATATTGATAGCATTGTCATGTTATTCAACAGCTAAAATATTTCTCCTATTTTGTTTGAAAATGGAATGATTCGAAACATTACTAGATCCATTCAGATTATATAAAACTGAAAATAAATGTGTATCTATTCTCTGTAACTGTAAAGAATAAAAATGGGTACATTGATTCCTACTGTGCAGTGTTTTGTGAAGATTTAGTGAAAGAATGTTGATAGTGAGCTTTGTACAGTATTTACTATACTCAGGAACTTAGTTACTATGACCTTTCCTCATGATGATTATGGGTAAGCATTTGGAACTTATGTTTAAAAGCTGTATTACAATAACCTAGTTTAAATTATATAAAGTATTCAAAATAGGATAATTACATAATCATATCAAAAATTTTTAGTGACATAAATCTGTAACGTCTTAGGCCCTTTAAAAACAACTTTCACACATATTCACTTGTGAGCCAACATCGAAAGAACTAAGAAAACGACAAGCAGTAAGATTACAGAGAATACAATCATCAGTCATCATCAGCTTATCTATGTCCAACCTATGAACTGAAAGAACCCCGTGTTATATAACTCGAGTAACCAACCACATCCTTGGTGGAAGTAGCATCCTTGCAAGAGTTCTAGCGCTTAAAATTGCTGCTCCTCCCATACATAAAGTCCAGCACATGGTGTGTTTTATGAACTTTATCATTTCATAAGATTTCAAACTGCAACATATTACAACAAGTAATGTCACAATGCTAGTAAATTCTTTAGAGCTAGAAACAAGACTTAAAACGCTGCCCAATTTCAAACTCATTATCTTCTAAGGTACAATGTTTGTATTTGTTTATTTTGAAACAAAGAAATACAGTTTTGTCTATACCCTTACTGCTCCAAATGCTCCTTTCACCTTTGGGAGTGTCCCATTTTTTTTTTTCCCTGCCTAGCATCCTCATCCCTCAGTCCCTTTTAAGACCAAAGTCAAAGCTAACTTTCTCTACAAGGCAGTCACTAATTCCTTTTCTGTACTTGGTCTGGAAGGCCAATACACCTGACTTTCTATGATTAAATATGATTCTACTACTTTACCATGAATCTTCAGAGCTTTGTACAGTATTTACCATACTCAGGAACTTTAAAATCCACGTTTCTTTTACTCTTTCACAGAATTAATAGCTTCTTACTCTTCTAGCACCAGGTGCTCAAGACATAATTTTTTAATAGAAATACACTGACTGGCATTAAGCTTAGTTGATAATGACTGTTTATGCAGTCTTTAAGTATGTAAGGCTTAAAATTAATGTATCAAATTGGCATCTTCTTGCAATAGAGTTAGATAAACATAAGCTATTAAATGAACTTTAACCAAATCATTAAACTATAACTTCCATATGTTTCATTTTTAAAGTATAATTTGGGAGGGAAGGACCAAGATGGCCAACTGGAGACATTGCATGATTGCACCTCTCTGCAAAGAAGCCTGCGTGAGTGAGTGGATCTAGGACTTTTGGGGTCGACCTGAAAACTCAGGCTTAGGTTTATCAGACGGTCACTTAGGGATGCAGAAGACAGGCAATTCTAAGCCCTGGACAACGTGGAGGTGGCCCTGAGTCCAAGGAGACAGAAGAGCTGAGTGAAAACAATAGCTCTTCTCTGCATACCTCAGAAGGCCCCTTCAGTCTCAGACAAGGGAGAGACAGCCCAGGAACTCCCCCCAGCACCCCTTCCATACCCAAGCGCAGAAGGCTACCCTGGGAAGGACAGAGACACTGATAGGTCCCACGTGGACCACTGAGAACCCCAATTCTCAGGAGTCTCACGGCCCAGCCTCTGATCTCTTCATGAAGAGCCTCAGCGGGAAACACCCTGTGGGAGTGGTCTGTGCCACGTGGCCATGTGGGCATGCTCCTTTCCCTCCTTCCCTTCCCAACACCCTGCAGGGACCGTGCGATCAACTCACAAATCTGGGAAAGTTTCTCCAGTGCTGGCAGCCCTTGCAGCTCTAGGTCAGGCCTACAGACCCAGCTTGCTCTCAGGGGTCCATTGTTGTGCATAAAGTCCCTCCTATAGAGTTGATAGGATCTATCTATGCAAGGCGCCTCTGAATATCACTGCATTGTCAGTGGCCCCAGCACACCTGCAAACAGAGGAAGAAATAACAATCCCTTGTTGCTTACCTTCTACCCCTCGGTGAAAGGGGTGGCCCCACCAGACAGGAGAGGACCAATCCACACCCCCAAGAGCGCCTAAACCAGAGTAGAACCACAGCATCCCACTCCACTCCTGGCCACCTGCTAATCTTGCTGACAAGACAAACAGTCTGGGGAGGAGAAGGCCCCTGTAGCCTGTCTGGGTGGGAGAAGAAAGACTCTGAAGTAGAGTAAAGGTCTCACTCATCCTGTTTCTGCCAGACAGCATTGGAGAAGCAGTTTAAGAGGTTCTCCCAAGATTACCACTCTCCCTGCCACTGCTGCCCCCCCACCCCACTACAGGTGGGCAAGAGCAGGGAGGACAGACAAAACACACACACACACACACACACACACACACACACACACACACACAAGCCCAACCCTCAACACTAGCAGCCTTCTCTATTTAAAGAAACAACAACAAAATAAAAAGAGAAGAGTGTGCCCTCACAGATGAGGAAGAACTAGTGTAAAAACAACAGCAATCCCCTAAGCCTTAACAAGCTGACACCACAAAATGACCATCCAGATCTCAACCAAAGGAACCCACCCAGAACAACCTGTCCTTGATGTCAGACATAGAATTCAGTCTATTGATGACAAAGAAACTCAGTGAAATCCTTGAGAAAATGGATACACAGATCATCCAGGCCATGAAAACAGTGCAAGAAGTGAAAGCTGAGCTGGTCATGAGAAGAAATCTGGCCAGCCTGAAATTCTGGAAATGAAGTATTATTTCTGAGAATTTTAAAACACAATAGCAAGCCTCAGCAGCAGAATCAACTGGGAAAAGAAGGAATCTCAGAGCTTGAGGATTAAATACTGACCTAATCCAGGCTAACAAAAACAAAGAGAAAAGGCTTAGGAAGAATAAGCAAAGAGACCAAATCTATGGCTCATCAGCATCCCCAAGAGAGAAGGGGAAACTGAGACCACCCTAGAACAAGCCATCCAAGATGTCATTCAAGAAAATACCTCAGCATTCATCTACCCAAAGAGATGAAAGACCTTTACCTTGGGAACCACAGAGCACTCCTCAAAGAAATTTAAAGACAACACAAACAAATAGAAGAACATTCCATTGTCATAGATTAGAAGCATCAAAATTATCAAGATATCCATTCTACGCAAGACAATCTGCAGATTCAATGCAATCCCTAGCAAATTATCAGCATCATATTTCACAGACCAAAAAAGAAAATAGAGAAAAATCAGCCTCAAAAAGAGACTAAATAACTAAAGCACTTCTCAGCAAATAGAACAAAGCTGGAGGCATCATACTTCCAGACCTCACTCTTAACTACAGGGCTACAGTAACCAAGATAGCATGGTACTGGAACAAAAACAGACACATAGACCAATGGAACAGGGAAAGGCTCCAGAAATAAAACCACGGACCTTCAGCCAATTCATCTTTACAAAACCCACAAAACAAACATTGGGAAAAGACACCATATGGTGCTGGGAAAACTGGCTAACTACATGCAAATGAATGAAACTGGACCCCTACCTATCACCATATACAAAAAATAACTCAAAATGAATCAAGGACTCAATGTGAACCCTCAAACTATAAGAATCTTAGAAGAAAACTTACAGAACACCCTAAGTTTGCCTAGGCTTGGACATCAGCCTAGGCGATGAATTCTTGGCCAAGTCCTCAAAAGCAAATTCGGCAAAGGCTAAGATTGACAGGTGGGAACTTATCAAGCTTAAAAGTTTTTGCACAGAAAAAGAAACCATCAAGAGAGTAAAGAGACAACCTACAGAATGGGAAAAAAATATGCATTCAACAAAGCCCTAACATCCAGGATCTACAAAGAACTCAAATGAATTGACAGGAAAAAAAAAACCAAAAACAAATGACCCCATTAAAATGTGGGCAAAGGACAGGAACAGACACTTTGCAAATGAAGACATCTGAATAGCCAACAAATATATTTTTAAAAATGCCCAGTTTCACTAATCATCATACAAATACAAACCAAAGCTACAATGAGATACCACTTCATATCAGTCAGGATGACTGTAATTAAAAAGTCAAAAAACAACATGTGCTGGCAAGCCTTTTGGAGAAAGGGAATGCTTCTATACTCTTGGTGGAAATATAAGTTACTTCATCCTTTGTGGAAAGGAATGTGGCGTTTTCTCAAAGAACTAAAAATGAGCTACCATGTGATCCAGCAATCATATTTCTGTGAATATACACAGAGGGACATAAATTGCTCTACCAAAAAGACACCTGCCACATATGTTCATGGCAGCACTATTCACAATAGCAAACACATAGAAGAAACCCAGCCCAATGAAAGTGGACTGCATTAAAAAAAATAGTACATATACATGATGAATATTACATAACATTAAGAAGAACAAAATCATGTCCTTTGTGGACACAGAGCTGGAGACCATCATTCCAGGTGAACTATCACAGAAACAAAAAACTGAATACTACATGTTTTCACTCATAAGCAGGCCTGAAACATTGGGCATGTGAACACATAGATGGCAACAACTGATGCTGGGCACTGCTAACAAAGAGAAGAAGTGGAGATATGGGTCATATAACCACCTATTGGGTACCATGACCAGTACCAGGAGGATCCACTAAAATCCAAATTTCACCTGCATACAATTTATTTAAGCAGGAAATCCTCACATGTACACCACAACTCTAAAATTTAAAAAAGTGTAATTTGTAACTAAGAAAGTTTGTGGACTTTAAGGAAGTCTAGTTCATAACTCATTTAATCAACAGTATTATTGACTGTATTGTGTTAGACACCATGCTAAATGCTATACACAAAAGAGTAAGAAAAATGAACATTCCCCAAACAACTAGAATCTTACAATTTAGTGTAGTAAAAACATAAATAATTGCTATTCATTGTTATGACAGAATAAGCACAAGCATTTGTGAGACACCCTGTAGGGAAATGAAGGTTTCTAAGAGCTATCTAAGATATGATCAAAAGAACAATGGAAATTAGCCAGCAGACAATGATACAGAGAGAGGATGCAGGCATAGGTGAACGGCTGTAGAAAAGCAGGAGAAGCAGTGGTGCTGTCATGAATAAATCCATTCTTACCTATTCCCTTTAACAACTACCAAATGGTCTTCTTGAGTTCAACTAAATGTTCTTACTTATAAGACTAGCACCATGTCACTCAGAAGGACATAGGACAGGAATTGCAGCTTGCAGGCAGCATAGTATCTCACGCATTCCTCCTCAACATGGATCCTCACAATATTTTATAACACAATTTACACAACCCTCTGGCAGCTATTTACTCCCTCATGTAACAACTCAACTGCCAGGAAGTAAGATTCACATGAAATGAGAATGGGAGATGCCCTGGCTGGAAAGCTGCAGAGCCCACTAGAGCTAATATCTCTTGTAACAATTCCATGGTTCCAAGAATCCTACAAAAAATGTGTCCAGGAACAAGAGTCACCACACTCAGGAAGCCCAGTGTTAATTTGCCAAACAGGGCTAATTTTTCCATAAACAAGATTGCCTAGAAATATACTCCACATTTTACCAGAGCTAGATATTAATGGTTAACTGGTGGTCAAAATCCATATAAAAGGAGAAAGAATTTTGTTAATCTTCTGCCATCACTCACCGCTGTGGTTAGTTCTGGATGGAACAGTGATCCAAGTAGTGAACTCAGCCTACAGAAACTTGTGTGAGAGGAACAAATAAGTTTTGGTGTCTAAAACAAAGTTCATCACAGCTGAAGAATTTGAGATTGAAGGAGAGTAAAGATGCCAGAAATAGCAAGAGAATAGCCACAAAGAAACAATAAAGAATATATTTTGGAGGGCTATAATTTAATGTAGAACCACTAAAAGGTTAAAAAGAAAGGGAATGATTCATCATATTTGCACTTCATCAAATTTGCATGCTCCATCTGTTTTCTACTGTGCTGATCACAATAGGAAACTAGGCTAGGCAACAAGTTCGCGTAGATGTTGGTGTTCTATCCAATATCCCCTTGGAAACCTTCTACCATTTGTATGCTCTTCGCCTGGATTTTCTGTGTGCATTTCCTAACAGGAGAGGTTATACCTCTACTAGGAAGTCAGTCCTCAAACTACTGAGGCTGCTCTGGTAGGACATGCAGGCAAGCACAGAGTCTGGGTATTTACATCTCTCTAGAGAGGTCCTTAAACAATAACTGTCTGGTACAAGGGTATGAAAGCCTGACTCCCTTGTTCCATCTCAGGACAATTTCTGAGACATTTCCATGCTTCTGATTTGCCCTCCAAAATATATTCTTTATTGTTTCTTTGTGGCCATTCTCTTGCTATTTCTGGCATCTTTACTCCCCTTCAATTTCAAATTCTTCAGCCGTGATGTACTTTGTTTGAGACACCAAAACTTATCCTACATACAAGGCCCAGCACAAAATAAAAACATGTGGCCACCTCCTTCAAAAAGCCGGAACCGAGTGTTGTTAAAAGTAGTAAAATGTAAAATATTTTCCTTTATCCTATGTTCTTTCTTGTCATGGTGTTATTATCTACAATTTAATGTCATTCTAAGTAAAATGATAAATAATACATAAATTTTAAAATTATAAGCCTGAATTTTACCACTCTTCTTTAGATTGTGGAATGCCTGTTTTAAATACCAATATAAGAGCAATGAACTCATATGCAGAATCACAGGAATTACATAATTTGCAGTTTGTAGCTTTGGTTTGTATTTGTATGATGATTAGTGAAACTGGGCATTTTTAAAAATATATTTGTTGGCTATTCAGATGTCTTCATTTGCAAAGTGTCTGTTCCTGTCCTTTGCCCACA
>CAUYQG010184054.1:0-52559 GCA_963574415.1 Tarsius wallacei
CTGTAGTTCCAGCTACTTGGAAGGCTGAGGCGGAAGGATCGCCGGAGCCCAGCAGGTCGAGGCTGCGGTGGCCGGGAGCGGCCACTGCACTCCAGTCTGGGCGACGAAGTGAGACTCCAACTCAAAAAAAAAAAAAAAAAAAGAAAGATCACCTGAGCCCAGTAGGTCATCGCTGGGGTGGCCCTGAGCATGCCACTGCACTCCAACCTAGGCAACAGAGTGAGGCTGCAACTAAAAAAAAAAAAAAAAAAGTAACGTGATAAGGAAGCACATTCGCTAGTTTGTTTTTATGAGACGTTAGAGATATGCATGGTTAAAACAAATCCCGAGTTTTGACAAGATTTAACTCAGGCTAGAAGACTCTGAGGATATGAAAATGAGATACATTCAACACATTCCAGACATCAGCTTGTCCATCACAGCAGCCAGGAGCCCAGTGAGGCACTAGGGAGATGATAACTTCAGTTTCGTGTAACAGGCTGTACTTTCCTTCCTGTGAGTTTTCAGAATAAAATTTTAAAGCTGGGCACGGTGGCTCACACCTGTAATCCCAGCACTTTGGGAGGCAGAGGCGAGAGGATTGCCTGAGCCCAGGGGTTCAAGACCAGCCTGGGCAACTTGGCGAGACCTCATCTCTACAATAAAAAAAAAAAAAAAATTAGCCAGGCATCTTGGCTCGTGCCTGTGGGTGCAGCTACTTGGAAGGCTGAGGAAGATTACCTGAACCAATAAGGCCGAGGCTACAGTGGCCTTGAGAGTGCCACTGCACTCCAACCTGGGAGATAGAGTGAGACTCCGAATCAATAAAATAAAATAAAATAAAAAATTTTAAAATGGCACAACAGGGTCTTCTTTCTACCATATTCCTTTGTCAAATCCCCTTGACCAACGACTTCACTGGGAGCTAGCTAACACTGGTTTGAAGGGATATCACCCCTGACTTGTCGATACCTTTTTTGCCACCTCTGTGAGGTCAAAACTCTCAAAACATTAGCAAGTGGCAGGGATTATGCCCCCACATAGACTCTTGGCTAATTAGGCAAGAAAAAATCTTCACCTACTCTGTCTCTCCATAGAGTTTCAGTCCTGAGTCCCACCCTGACTCCAGGCACTGAAGAATTTTTCTGAGTTCAGTCCTTGATGTGATGAGTAAGCCTGCATGGGATTGATATGAACAGCTCTTCGTCATCCGACCACCCCAACAATTAACAATTAACGTCTCTCCTATAGCCTAGTATGTGTTCATTGGCCACTCTGAGTCCAAGGTCACCTGGTCAGGAAAAAGCCCTCCACTTTAAAATCACTGGAACCAGGGGACATCAGATATTGCCTAAAACTTTCAAACAGAACCATGTATAGTAACGCATGCCTGTAATCCCAGAGACTTGGGAGGCTGAGGCAGGAGGACTGCTTGAGACTAGGAGTTAGAGACCAGCTTGAGCAACAGAGTGAGATCCCCATCCCTTCAAAAAACTTTTAGCTGGGCATGGCAGATCATGCCTGTAGTCCTAGTACACTGGGAGGCCCAGGTGGGAGACCAGTGTGGGCAACATAGCAAGACTCCTATCTCTACAAAAATGCAAAAAAAAAAAATTAGCTGGAACCAATTTTTTGGTGTGATGGTGCATGCTTGCAGTCCCACCTACTTTTGAGGCTGAAGCGGAAGGATCACCTGAGCCCAGGAAGTTGAGGCTGTCATGAACCATGATCATGCCACTGTACTCCAGCCTGGGTGACAGAGTAACACTCTGACTCAAAAAAAAAAAAGAAAAAGAAAAAGAAAAAGAAAAAACCTTTCAAAGAGACCCTGACTGATAATGGGTCTGATGGTACTGTCTACCCCGAGACATCAAGAAAATAGGACATGAATCGATGTGTACATCTAAGCCACTGATGTACAACAATGGTGTAGAGCTGAATACCGCAGTGGCAAATGTGAATAATGGGTCCTTGCCACCCTAAAGTGGAAAACACTGCAGACTTCTTAGACTACAAAAACCACAGTCCACCCTGAATATGATTCAAGCTGTTCTCCTACACAGTCAATCAGACATTATATACTCGTCATCAGTGGACTCAAGTTCAATAATCCTTGCCCTATATCCAAAGACGGTCAGCTACATTATAATTACTCAGACCATGGGGGCCACTTAAACTCGCTTTTGAGCTTCCAGACATGCACGGGACTGAGGGAGATAAGCCAGAGAGAACTTAAGCAGGTGGACTCTAGGCAGACACCTGGGTTCACACACCACCAGTTTGAGCAATGCCTGCTGGATAACCTCAGCCTCAGCCCCAGCCTCTGCAACAGAGGGATGATGTAAGTGCTACTTATCGGCGTTGTCGTGTTGGTCAAACGAGAGAGCACGTGTAAGGCAAACAGCACGGTGCCGGACTCTCAGGAAACAGCCAACGAGTATTACATATTATTATCAAGATCACTAGTTATTTTGTAGAGTCTTGCTGCCAAAATCCAAAAACTGTCTCCTGGCTACTAGTTTTTTAAAAAAGTAAAGTTTCTAAAGCTAAATGACTGGCTCACAAAAAGGTAAATGGTTTGAAAGCTGGTGTCTGTCTTACAGAATGAACATCTGGTCTAAAATCTTATGCACTGATCCCATAGTTTACACACACACACACACACACACACACACACACCCTTAAAATCTACAGAGTACTCCAATGCATTCATGACTCATTTGCCCTTCACAAAAATTCTGAGAAGCAGATATCTTTTGCCTTACCTTATACCCATATAAGGAAACATACTGGTAAAATTTAGTCTCAAAGCCAGGTCTCTTTATTCCACATCCTCTCTTCTTCTCACTATACCATGAGGCAAAAATGTTCCTTAACTGGCACTTTGGACCTCAAAGCTAAAACTAGCTAGGCCGGATGCAGTGGCTCATGCCTGTAATCCCAACACCTTGGAAGGCCAAGGCAGGAGGATTGCTTGAGTCCAGGAATTTGAGATCAGCCTGGGCAACATAGTGAGACCTCATCTATATAAAATTAGTAATAAAAAAAAATAGCCAGTCATAGTGGTGCATACCTGTAGTCCCAGCCACTCAGGAGGCTGAGGTGGAAGGACTGCCTGAGCCCAGGAGGTCAAGGCTGCAGTGAGTCACTACACTCCAGCCTGGGCAACAGAGTGAGACACCGACTCAAAAAAAAAAAAAAAAAAAAAGAAGCATGGCTACTTCAAGCTTCTACTTCTTCTAGATAAGGAAACCACCATCAAAGAGGAATGGAACTGGGGGCCGGGCATGGTGGTTCCAGTATGTAATCCCAGCACTTTGGGAGGCCAAGGCGAGAGGATTGCCTGAGCTCAGGGGTTCAAGACCAGCCTGGAAAACTTGGTGAGACCTTGTCTCTACAATAGATCAAAAAGTTAGCTGGGTGTGGCAGCGCCTGCCTGTAGTTTCAGGTTGCTGTCCCTAAAGGTAGCACCATTGGAAGGCTGAGGCGGAAAGATCACCTGAGCCCAGAAGGTCGAGGCTGCAGTGGCCGTGAGCAGCATACCACTGTACTCCACTCAAAAAAAAAAAAGAGTAAGGGAACTGAGCACCCTGAGTTGAACCTCCCTCTCCAACTCCACATTCCATAAGTACTCATAATAACTAAGAGCCACGACTCGAGCTCTCCATAGGTTCTGAGTACTGCTCTAACACTTGACATGTATAAATGTAAACAACTCAATCCATGGGAACTACTTTTATACTCATTTTACAGATGAAGAAATTGAGGCAGGGAGACTCAACTTGCCCTAAATCACATGGAAGTGAGAAAGGGTTTCAAATGCAGGTACAGGGCTGTTCTATACTTTGGAATGGTTTGTGTATTGCATAAAGGTACCTGTATGAAATAAAGGGCTGGGTGGTACCTGGATGAAAGCGATGGGTGGTGCTGAATCCTAGCCTCAGATCTGCCTTGGAGCCTGTGTCTTCTTGTGGCACAGCCCAGAAGTGACATCCTTTTCTAAGTGCACAATGCCCCATGTAGGACCAGCTGAGGTCACACCTCCAAAGTCATGCTCTTAACCACAGGTCTATACTTTTCAATACCAGGTTGCTGTCCCTAAAGGTAACACCATTGGAAACATAAACTCATAAGAGTATTGATGAATGTATGAATAATATGCAATCATTCTAAGTTATTAAATGGGGATGAGATTTAGAGGTATGGGATAGATTATACATCAATATTCTCCGCCTGACTTCCAGAACAGCAAGTCACCATGGTTCTCGTCAGGGACCTGTCATATCTTTTATTTGGAAAGAAAGCCAAACACTAATGGATATCTTTGTACAGTTGCAAATACATTTAAATCTGCAAACACAATGTGCCTTAATAGGCAGACACTGTTCTAAGATGTCTCAAATAGAACTATAAGAAGACTTTTGGGAAATCAGAACACCTTTCTCAATTAGGACATTGTTACTGTTTATCCACCCATGTCCTCCAAGTCCTAAATAAAACACTGCTCTACTAGGTTCTCATCTCATTAAGTGCTTATTTAATTAACTGAAATGAAATCTGGTCTTGATCAGGTAACAGCAGCCATACCAGTACCGGTTAAAACCTGTTTCAATATAGAACTCTGGTCTTCCAGTGCTGTCCGTTCCAAGGGACACAACAGTCCACTAAGCCCCATGACTCCCTCCCTGTTATCAGGAAACCAGGTTTTCTGTGAAAAGTGTGATTACTTGAATCAGTAACATTTTGGAGCTAATTTCAAAGAATGACTATCAGGGAATGAGCATTCCTATTGATACAATCCAACCAACAGCATATATTTCTAAGTTATAATGATATATGTCATGGTGACACCACACAATACAATTGCCAGTGTACATAATAGTCTCTGACTACCTGTTTCAATAGGGCATGGACTCCCCACTTTCTCCAGTTCACTCCTGACTCCTTGACACTAAAGGTAAGAGTCAGTTTCCACTTATCACCTTTTACGTTCAGATCTACAAACATTTTTTACAGTAGAGAAATGAATCTCTATAACCATACTCTATATTTCTATCAAAGGTGGAAAAATAAAAGACTGAGAGGATTACATGTTTCAGAACATTTAGGAAAAGATATTTCTTTGTACAATAAAGAATATCGCTAAATGTTTAACACTTGCAATTTTGACCTTTACAATATAGGCAAAATCCCTCTTTCATTCCCCTACAAAAATAATTATGTGATTTTTTTTTAAATGCCAGGAGTATTAAATATCCAGGTACTAATCTCTCTTTTATTTAGTTGGTGTCAAGACCAAACTTGTCCAGGAAACACAAAAATCTTTCCAGAGAAATTTCTTTGAGATGTTTTCTAGATCCTTCAGGGTTTTTCTGAGACTGAAAGTAGGATACTGCTTGACCCTAGATCTTCATTTGCACTGTTAATTTCAACAAACAACCCTATAACTTTAAACCAAGCAATATAAAATAAAATTCTTATTATATGTGTTTACACAGTCATTTCCATAAAGCCAGAGTCTTCCCCCATTATACCTGGGCAGTCTGGACAAACGGGCTTTCTATTTCTCGCTTTGATTGTCCTGGGATGAAATCTTAACAAAATATATGGAATCTAAAGGTTCATGAAACCTCAAGTTACATGGAGCAGGCTGTGCTTTCTGTTTAACTCTATATGTGATATAAAAATAATGCATTATACGATTTCCAAAGAAATAAGCAATAGTCATTTTGTTTAAGCTAGACTCAAAAAACAAATGGCCTGACAAGTTATCACCCAGATAGTTACTATAGACAACACTTTGTTTTGCTATTCTTTTTCCTCTTCTCCTTCCTCCTTCTTTCCCTCCCTCTCCTCCTTCCTTCCATCATCTTTCTTTCCTTCCTCCCTCCTTCCCTCTTTCCCTCCCTTATTTCCTTCCTTCCTTCCTTTTTCTTTTTTTCTTTTTATGGAAGTCTGTTCCTTGTGGACAAGGTTGTTTTAGTCACACGACTTTGACTTGGTACATGCTGCCACAAAGTTAATGGCGGCTTAGTAGATTTTTTTTTAATACTAGCGCTGTCGTTATTCTTGATTTTGCTGAGTAGATGAAGGGTACTTTGGCAAGACAGAACTATATTTGGGAAACAGAATCTTAATATCATATTTAGCCAGACTGATGCTTGCTTGCTTGGAACATATTTTTGGTATTTCATTTGACTCTCACAATAAACATGCGAGGTGATAGGAGTAACTATTCCTGTTTTCAGATTTAAAAAACCATCTCAAAGAAGTTAAGAAACACAACTGAGCATTTAGGAGACAGCATTGCTGAATCTCCTTCCATTCCAGAAAGTCCTCTAAGATAGTAGCCACAAAAAATGTTTAAACTCTTTCATTGCAAATGGAATTTATAATGAAAGATAAAGAAAGAATTTCTTTTTATCAAATTCTTTCAACTTGCCATAAATGACTTCAAACAGGAACAGGTATTCTCTTTGACATTTATATTGTTTGAAGGACATTCCCAAGACTCTTTCAAAGATGATCATTCCAAAGAGACTGCCTACATTTACCAAGCTTTTTGAAAATACTGTCTCCCATTTTGCATAAGGATTATGGATTCTCCACAAAAATGACATTAAGAGCTGTCCTTTGCAACAAACCAAAGTTTCTAATGGCACTAAGAAAGAAGAAATATATCACAACTCATTATGCATATTTCTATCAAGGAACCTAAATTATTTAAGTTGTGAAAAAGTCATGGAGTTCGGGTGATGGCCACACTAAAAGCCCAGACTTCACTACTACACAATACATTCATGTAACAAGGAGTGCTTTTTTTGGGCAAACACATACCCTGAAATTAGAATGATACTGACAAGATTAGTAGGGTTCTGAAGAAAAAAAAAAGATTCACAATTTTTTTTAACAAAATCTTTTTTTAATAAGAAAAAACCTTTAACAAAAACAAAACTGCATGGTGCCTTACCAGGACTCCCAAGAATTTGCCATGAAGCTGGCATTTCCAGAAGAGAGAAAAACTGAGTTTCTTAAGGAGTGAGGGAGGGGAAAGAAAACAGTGGGCTCAGTTGAGAGCAGATAAATAGGCGAAGGTCAAAAGGCACAGAGCATCTTCTTCCTAAATAGATCAAAGGTTACACTCAAGCAGGGCCATATTTAAAAAACTAGAAGGGGTCTTGTTGCAAGACAGAGGCTAGGAAGAAAGAGGGGTCTGCCGTCCTTATACTGTGGATCAGCACCCAGCAGCTAAGTGGAGAGAGTCTAGTGTGGAGGGTAAGCCAGGTTATCCCATCAGAGTTGCAGGATCAGGAGAATAACTGAACCCCAGAGTGTAAAAAGAAAATGTCAATTCACCCTTCTGTTTTTGGAACTCACTCTTCTCTCAGAGAGAAACCCCTGAGAGGGGTTCTACAGGAAGAGGGACAGCCAGGGCAGCGTCAGCCCTCACACTGAGGCAAGAGCGTCTCCTTCCTGCTTTCTCCATGCCCTGCTCCCTCCCTGTCTTCCTTCTCTGTTTGCCTCTCTGTCTCTCTGTCCCTCTCTCTCTCTCTCTCTCTCACACACACACACACACACACACACACACACACACACACACGCACATGCACACATACGCACACACATGCACATACATACTCCGCAGCAGGGTCTTCCCCACAAAAGGAAACTAAAAACTGTGGTTGAAAAGAGTCCCACATCTTGGTATCAAGGATAAGAGCCTGAGAGAAACATTAACATGTATATCACTGTAGTCAAAGACAGTGTTACATGTCTGTTGTTTAACAATATATAGTAAATTGAACGTGTTTAACTGGTTGGAAAGCAAAAAGAATTACCGGGAAATAGTATAAGACATCTTACAATTTATAGTAATCCTACTGTAAACACAATAATAAATTTCTGAAGATCGCTTTGGTGGAAAACTCAGAGTTGAGGAATGTTAGACAGTAGGATATTGTCCCTTAATTTTTTGATTCACAATCCACTACAAGGAGGTGACAAAACGGGGTGGAGCTCCAGCTCCAGAAAAATACACATTCCTAATTAATTCCATAAATCTTGCATTTAATTTCAGGTTGTTCAAGGACCTTCTGAAACTGCTGACAGTTTAAGTATCTATAAAAGAAAACATAGATTGGGGAGTCAAGGTAATGATGAGCATATGAAAAACCTTAACAAGAGAAAGCAAACAGATATTAAATAAAGAAAATCTTTATGACATTTAACAAAAATTACACCATTGAAAATCACTAGCTAGGTGTGGTGGCTCATGCCTATAATCCCAGCACTTTGAGAGGCAGAGGTGGGAGGATTGCCTGAGCCTACAGGTTCAAGACCAACCTGGGCAACATGGCAAGACCTCATCTCTACAATAAATCAAAAAATTAGCCGGGCATAGTGGTGCACCTGTAGTCTCAGCTACTTGGAAGGCTGAGGTGGAAGTATCGCTTGATCCCAGAAGGCTGAAGCTGCAGTGCCCGAGCGTGCCACTGCACTCCAGCCTGAGTGACAGAGTGAGATTCCAACTCAAAAAAAGAAAAAGAAAATCACACAGCATGTCAAATTTACATCTTTCCTTTCTTGTTAGCAGTCAGCTTTTTGAGAGTGACCACCCTCAAAATAAACATGAATATTTGGTTTTTTGTTTTTGGTTTTGTTGTTGTTGAATATTCACAAAAACAAACCTTTCCCTTATCTGACCTTCCACTGCAATGTTCAATGCCCTCTTAATTTCATAACTTGGAATGGCTTCATATTGTGGTCCCAAAGACAGCTGAACGAGAAGGCTTGACATGAGGAACGTCTAGAAACCTCTTTTGGGAAAATCCAGAGACAGTTTTCAGACTTGCTCCCTGGTAAACAGTTAAATAACTGTGATCCATGACAGCCACCAGCCAAAGACATCAAAACATAGGAGAAAGTGTAGCCTTGCTCTGCTACTTCTGCTCATTTCCACAATCAAGATTGCATTTTTAAGATTAAAACTCACTGTCTCAGTTTCCTTCGAGTTTTCTAAAGGATGCAATGCAAGATCACCTTCCTCCCTTAAACAAAATTCTCCCTTTTTAGTCCTTCTCTCTTTCCAAACTCAGTCAAAACGGAGTACAAATTCAAGTTCTGCTTTGCAGAGATTACTAGCAGGTTCTCAAGTAAATGCTTAGCATCTCTGAATACTCAGTCTCCTCATCTACAACAGAGGAAATAATATCTAACCTATAGGTTGTTACGAAAATCAGACTGGGGGCAGTGGTCCATGTCTGTAATCCCAGCACTTTGGGAGGCTGAGGCAGGATTGCTTGAGCTCAGGCGTTTGACCAGCCTAGGCAGCATAGTGAGACTTCGTCTCTACAAAAAATAAAAAAATTGGCCAGGCATACTGGCATGCACTCATAGACCCAGTTATTAAGAAGCTGAGACGGAAAGATTGCCTGCACCCAGGAGGTCGAGGTTTCAGTGAGCTGGGATAGGGTCACTGCACTCTAGCCCAAGTGACAGAGTGAGACCCCAACTCAAAAAAAAAATTAGTGAATGTATGAAAAATTCTCAGCAGAATGTCTGCATCACAGAAGGATTTCAACAAAAGTTAGCTTCTTGGCATTTATGCTCTCTATGCTAATTATAAAATTAATTTTTAAAAATGTAATTATGCATTAAGAAGATAATATAACTGCAATAACAATTATGTTTTGAAATTTCACTTTAGATTACATAAATTTAAAAATTTATCATAAAGATGCTCTTCCAATGTATTTTACATTATTCATCATAGTAATATATATGTAAATGTGGTAAAACACAAAAGGAGTAAAAAAAGAGTCAATGAATTAATGATTTCTTCTTTTTATGCTTTAATTAAGGAGTGCAATGTAAATCTGTTAAGTCCTGCTTATTTTTATCAAAGACAATCTTGGCTTCTAGGTTAACACAAAGATTTAAAAATTCATTTGTATATATTACTGAAATATAGAGTTTTTCTTATGAAGAAGCATTGAAGACACATAATTTAGGAAAAAAAAAAAACAGAATTAGGTAAACAAAGAGTTCACTTGTTTTGTCTAAAGTGTCAATGGAGATCAAGTTCATAATGTTTGACCTGACCTTTGCTCTTTGACCTTGGGGAAGTGAGTCTCCTCTTTTTCACTCTTTCTAATTTAGTTTTAAAATAAACTGTATTTTCTAATCTAAAAAAAAATGACTGACATATATCCTCTGGGCTCTTTAGAACACACACCTGACGGAAAGGAAAACAAAGAAAAGGAGAAAGTGGCCTCATGACTTCTTCATGCTTCCTTGGTTTAACTAGTAAAGGATGAGCCCAAATTACAGCTTCCTAACACACACACACACACACACACACACACACACACACACACACAAAGAGAAAAGATGGCCCCTCTTCTCTCTACCATCTCAGTCCTCTTTCTGGCAATTCCAGTTTCCCACTGTCAGAGAGAGCCATTTTTGCAAGCAGAGGCCCAGCAAGCCTTAGAATAACGGGATTGAAAAGGTGGTGGCAGTACAGTGAGGTGCTCCTGGGACCCAAAGAGAAAGCAGAAGAGTTGATTTCATCCAAATGAAAGTTTCTAATCCAGATCTCCAGCGGGCTAGTTAGGAGAACCTTCATATATCTCTTGAAGAGATCCCACAGCTAGGAAACCTAGCAATCCAATGCCCCCAGAGAAGGATGTGTAAATAACCTCACAGCAAACTGTGAAATGCCATTTAAAGCAGACTGCAAGTGGCCACTGAAGAACACCTTTAAAAACATGACTGACAGGGCCCTTGCCTTACTTGACTCTGGTGTGGCCATGTGCTCTTTGAGCTATGACCAGGCCATGTTTTCTTAAGCTTTGGCCACCTCCCCTATCTTGGGGAGGTGAGTCTCCTCTTTTTCTCTCTAATTTAGTTTTAAAATAAACTATATTTTCTAATCTAAAAAAAAACGACTGACATATATCCTCTGGGCTCTTTAGAACACACACCTGATGGGAAAGGAAAACCAAGAAAAGGAGAAAGTGGCCTCATGACTTCTTCATCCTTCCCTGGTTTAACTAGTAAAGGATGAGCCCAAATTACAGCTTCCTAACACACACACACACACACACACACACACACACACACACACACAGAGAGAGAGAAAAGGTGGCCCCTCTTCTCTCTCCCATCTCAGCATCTCAGTCCTCTTTCTGGCAATTCCAGTTTCCCACTGTCAGAGAGAGCCATTTTTGCAAGCAGAGGAAAAGAGAAGAAAGAGAAGAAAAAAGAGAGTGAGAGTGAGGGTAGAAGAGGGAGAGAGGGAGATAGAGGGAGAGAGG
This sequence comes from Tarsius wallacei, assembly GCA_963574415.1. NCBI lineage: Eukaryota > Metazoa > Chordata > Mammalia > Primates > Tarsiidae > Tarsius > Tarsius wallacei. The sequence goes on from CAUYQG010184054.1 coordinate 11,298, forward strand.
GGGAGAGAGGGGAAGAGGGGGTAAGGGGGAGGGAGAGAAAGAGGGAGGGGGGAGGAGGAAGACAGAGCTTTCAAAATGTGCACAACATATAGTGTCCGAAAGGGAAGGAGGAAAGGACGAAGGGGCAGGCCACGTAGAAACAATTTAAGGTTGCTGATCAACAATTACCCTCTCCAAAAAGTCTGAGCGTTCACCTTCACTTTGTTAAGCTACCCAAATATCAGCCGGATATCCATTTGCTTAATAGCATCCTCCAGAAAATGTGATGTCTCTAAACCGCAGGACCCTTCAGTTACTCACACACTGCAGTGAATTAGACCCAGCAGCCCCCAACACCTACATGAGCTCATCAGCAAGGCGAGTCTAATGATGGGGCCATCGCCCATGAAAGGTACTTTTTATGTTTCCTGTATAACTTACCTCACAGACGCTTCACAACGACTGCTGAAAGGTGATTAAGCCACATTTTAAGATGAGGAAATCAAGCTCAGAAAGGAAGAGAAACTTTGCAAATCACATCTCTAGCAGGTGGAGCTGTGATTTAAATCCAATTGTTATTAAGTGAGAGAACCCTGCGAGGAAGGTCAAGAACACAAAAAAAGTGTACAAAGAGCAACATTGGTTTTTCAGCTTGCCTGTGGCATTCCCTGCACTCCATCCTACTAGAAAGCACGCAAGGGATTCAACCTTCAAGACCCAGAACTCCAAGTGGTACCTCCACAGCCATTAGCATCATAAGCTGTCTAGTTCCAAATTACAAATTCCTGATTTCTACACGACTACAAAACAGGTTTTTGTGGACAGGTCTGAGAGTCACACCACAATTTACAATCTCATCTCTTGATAAATGATTTCCTCCCTGGGCATGAAGAAGACAAAAACAGAAAGTATACGCAGTGTCCCTGCAATTGGAAATCTGCCCCCACCTCGCCGATTCCTCAAATTTCTCCAAAAAAGCTTGCAGTCAGTTTGCTCTCACCTAGTTTTTGTGACCAGTTAAACAACCCAGAAGATGTCACACGTCATCTTAAATTCTACACGAATTATAAGCATGCATTCTTACTGCTTCTTTGTAAATGAAGGCAAAGCCTCGACAAAGTAGTTGGGTGATGACATCATTCTGTGGACAAAGCTCTCTCAAAGGGGATAATCAAAGAGAAGGGGGAATTCAGGGAACAAGCAAGCAAAATCTGCGTTTGTCTGATTATGCTTCCTGCTAGCAGCACTTGCTAATTATTTAAGAATTATGAGACAATGCCTCACACAACTATAAAGTATCGCCCACCTTGACACACAGAAGTCACTGATTGTAACATTAAGCTCCATGAGGAACTACACAAACTTCAACTGCTTTTTTATAAAGTTGGCCCTCGAACAACAGGGAAGTTTGAGCTGTGTGGGTCCACTTATACATGGATTCTGCCTCTACCGCTCCTGAGACAGCACGACCAATCCCTCCTCTGCCTCATTCCACTCAGCCAACGTGAAGATGATGAGGATGAAGAACTTTATGAAGAGTCACTTCCATTTAACAAATAGTAAATATATTTTCTCTTCCTTATTATTTTCTTAATAACACTTTCTTTTCTTCAGTTTACTTAGTTGTAAGTATACAGTATATAATACATGACATCACATAGCAGTTAAGGCCTCAAAAATGCATATGACATACAAAATATGTGTTAATTGACTGTTTATGTTATAGGTAAGACTGCCAGGTCAACAGTAGGCCATTAAGTTACGGGGGAGTTGAGAGTTATACAGTGATTTTCTATTGCACAGGGGTCAGCGTCCCTAATCCCTGCGCTGTTGAAGGGTTGAATGTATAAACAAATACACAAGCATAACTAGTTGCAATTTTGCTAATACGATATTTCCAAATTAGCAAGATGAAAGCATTTGTCCTAAAAGCAAGCACCTGTTAACAGTCAGGGCTTCCTGAACACTGCTTTGTTATTTCTCACACACCACTGGGCGATTTGATTGTTTAGTTACCAAATGGAACATTTCTCTAGTTGTGAAGGTCTCCACTGAGCACAAAATGTCAAACTCCTGGTCAGCCCAGTGCTGTAGCTCAGATGGAACAATGTGATACGGCCTTAATTACTGCATGCCGATGTTCTTAACTCTTCCAAATTTATGCCTTCTCTTTCTTTTACATCTTTGTCAAGTTCAGCATGCTGCACATAGTTGGTATGCAAATGCATTTCTGACAGAACAGCTTACTGAGGAAATCACACTATTGATTTTTTTTTTTTTTTTGAGTGGGAGTCTCACTCTGTTGTCCAGGTTGGAGTGCAGTGGCACATTCACAGCCACCACAGTCGACCTGCTGGGCTCCAGCAATCCTTCTACCTCAGCCTTCCAAGTAGCTGGAACTACAGGCACGCCCTAATTTTTTAATTTATTGTAGAGACAAGGTCTCACCAAGTTGCCTGGGCTGGTCTCAGGCAATCCACTCACTTCGGCCTCCCAAAGTGCTGGGATTACAAACTGAGCCACTTAGCCCGGCCCACACTATTGATTTTTGAGAAACTGTCCCCATCTCTTGAAGAGAACCTCTAACTTGAAGTCCTTATGTTTTAACTCACGTGGGATCCATGAAGCTCCTAAAATAGCCGGTAAATATTTGAAGTGCTTTCATTTTTCCAGAAGTAGAGTCCATAGCTTTTGTTACATGCTCTAGCGCAGGGGTCCCTGACCCTCGGGGCACAAACCAGTCCAAAAATTGGGAACCAGGCTACACAGCAGAAGGTGAGCATCAGGTGAGCCAGCCAAGCTTCATCTGTATTGACAGCCACTCCTCATCACTGGCATTACCTCCTGAGCTCTGTCTTCTGTCAAATCAGCTGCGGCATTAGATTCTCATAGGAGTACAAACCCTATTGAGAGCTGCACATGTGAAGGATCTAGGATACATGCTCCTTGTGAGAATCTAATGCCTGATGAGCTAAGATGGTGATGCTAGCACTGAGGAGCAGCTGCAAACACAGATTAACATTAGCTGCGAGGCTTGACAGCACGTCCCCTTACCCCTCATCCGTGGAAAAATTGTCTTCCACAAAACTGGTCCTTGATACCAAAAAGGTTGGGACCACTGCTCTAGAAGGTGAGAGTTGTAAGAGGAGAAGAAAGATAACACATACACCATTATAATTAGTTCTATAAAAAATGCTAAACAAAAAATTATTAAAATTATTTAAATGCTTATTAGCTGTGGCACCTAAGGTGAGTCACTCAATCTCTCTAAAGCCTTAGTTTCCTTTTCTACAAAATGGGGATAATAACAGCACCTACCTTATAATGGGAGGCAAAGTAGGTTGCACCAATATCTACTACTGAGAACTATAAAAATTGGTCAAAACACACTTTAAAATACAAAAATTTTAAAAGAGACGAATTACCTCACCCGGAAAAAAGAGAGGCTCAGAGGAAACAGCCCTATATTTGAAGCAACTGTTATTTTGGGAGGCATCTATCTATTCCAGAAAGGGCCGCTTAGCAGATGAGATCTGGGTTTGCATTTTTTATGTTTGTTAGTTGTGGTTTCATTCTGTTGCCCAGGCTGAAATGCAGCGGCATGATCATGGCTCATCGCAGCCTCTAACTTCTAGGCTAAGGTGATCCTCCTGCCTCAGCTTTCTGAGTAGCTGGCACTACAAGCGCAGGACACCAGGCCTGCAGTGGATTTTTTTTGTGTGTGTAGAGACGAGGTCTCATCATGTTGTCCAGGCTGGTCTCGAACTCCTGGGCTCAAGCAATCCTCCCACTTTGGCCTCTCAAAGTGCTAGGATTACAAGTGTGAGCCACCCACTGCACCTGGCCTAGACATGCTTTTTACCGAATCGTGGACTGGGTAGACCAGAACAGGAGCTAGTTCACGAGAATTCAGAGAAAGAGAATCTAATAATGTTTTCCTTTCTTTGGGATGGGACCTTGGAGGGCTACAACCTAATCATTAAGTGTGAATCTTAAGTAGGTAAAACCACTGAGGTTAGAATTCAGTGTGGAATGTAACAATACCTAAAATTAAAATGATTTTTGTTTGCCGATGGCAGAAATAAAATTCTTTCTTATAGAAAATAACATTATCTTTAGCTCAGATTAGTTCCACAAAGTACACTGTCTAGTTCATAATCTAAAAGTAGCTAGGCAGCAGGGCACAATGGCTCATGCCTATAATCTTAGCACTTTGGGAGGCTGAAGTAGGAGGAATGCTTGAGGCCATGTGTTTGAGACCAACGTGGGAAACAGCAAGACCCTGTCTTTACAAAAATTTTTTAAAAATCAGTCAGATGTGGTGGCTCACACCGGTAGGCCTAGCTACATAGGAGGCTGAGGTGGGAAGATTGTTTGAGCACAGGAATTCAAGGATGCAGTGAGCTGTGATCACACCATTGCACCCCAGCCTGGGTGACAGAGTGAGACCTTATCTCAAAAATAAAATAATATAAAATAGCTAGGCATAGAGGATGACATAATAGCATGAATGCAAACTAGGAGAAGTAGCAAATGAATAGAATGGATCTACATGAGCTCAAGATATTAAAGTTAATAGAGACTTTAAGAGAACTACACTTGCTTGAAAAATATTTTTTTTAAAAAGGTGGAGAGTTGTGATCAGTTGACATTATAAAAATGAATCAAACATTAATTTTCTAATTGAAAAAGTAATTAAGTATGTTTGGACTTAACAGGAGAGTAAATTTAGTTGAGGAGATCGTTATTAAGCTAGAACACAGATCAGAAAAAAAAAAATCAAAATGAAGTAAGTAAAAATTAGAAGTCAACAGGCATAGAAGACACAATAAATAATCTAACTACAAGTAATTAGAGTGTCAAAAGGACAGATGAGATAATAAGGGGAAAGCAATATTTGAAAAGACAGTGGGTGAGAAGTTTACAAAAACCATGAAAAAAGTATATTAAGGAAGACATACTACCTCCAAACAGGATTTTTCAAAATCCACAAATATCTAAATCATAGCAAAATTGTAAAAGACCAAAGTCAAACAGAAAACTTTAAAAGCAGTTGGAGAAAAAGACACATGACCTATAACAGCACAATAATTCAGAGTAACAAGATTACTTCTCAAAAGAAACAAAGTAGAACAGAACACAATGGAAAAAAATCTTAACCCTGTTTTTAAAATATTAACCGCGCCCGGGCTTGGTGGCTCAGTCTATAATCCCAGCACTTGGGGAGGCCGAGGCGAGTGGATTGCCTGAACCCATAGGTTAGAGACCCGACAGGGCAACTTGGTGAGACTTCTCTCTACAATAAATCAGCTCACACCTGAAATCCCAGTACTTTCGAAGATCAAGGTGAGAACACCACTTGAGCTAAAAAACTCAAGGTTACAGTCAGGTATGACAGTGCCACTATACTCTAACTGGGTGACAGAGCAAGACCCTATCTCTCTCTCTTTTTTATTTTTTTTTTGAGTTGGAGTCTCACTCTTTCGCCCAGACTGGAGTGCAGCGGCCGCTCCCGGTCACCGCAGCCTCGACCTGCTGGGCTCCGGTGATCCTTCCGCTTCAGCCTTCCAAGTGGCTGGAACTACATGTGCGCGCTACCGCGCCCGGCTAATTTTTTTGATTTATTGTGGAGATGAGGTCTCGCCAAATTGCCCAGGCGGGTCTCGAACCCGCGGGCTCAGGCAATTCACTCACCCCGGCCTCCCAAAGCGCGGGATTACAGGCTGAGCCACCGAGCCCGACCAAGACCCTATATTAAAACAAACAATGGCATATAAGGTGAGGGTGGGGAGTTAAAGTACTCCCTGGTACTTGCATTATCTGAATAAAGGTTAAAACTATTAATTAATATAAAACTACTATCTAATAGACATTCAAAAAACGTAACTTAAGAAAATTAATTCCCATCAAAAGGCAAGAAAGAAAATAAAACAGAACACAGAGCAGGTAGAAAAAATATAAAACACTTAATAAAATAGTAGATTTAAACCTAAGTCACGTGTACATTGACAAAATAGTCCAATTATGAGGCAAGGATGTTCAAAATAAATTAAGAAAAAAATCAACTGTCTGCTATTTATAGGAGACATTTCTTTTTTTAATTGGGAAACATTTATTTATTTTTTCTATTTATGCATTTATGTACGTAGTTTATTTGAGACAGTGTGTTGCTCTGTCACCAAAAGCGAGTACAATGGCACTATCATAGTTTACTGTCACTCGAACTCCAAAGTGCAAGCAGTCCTCCTGGGACTAAAGGTGCACACCACCATGTTCAGTTAATTTTTCAAAATTTTTTGGAGAGGTGGAGTCTTGCTATGTTGTCCAGGCAGGTCTCGAACTCCTAGCCTCAAGTGATCCTCCCACCTAGACCTCCCAAAGTGCTGGGATCACAGGCATGAGCTACCTCGCCCTGCCTAATATCTCTCTAAATCATAAGGACACACAAGTTGAAAGTAAAGGTAGGAAAAAGAGATATTATACAAACACTAAACAAATCTGTTCTAACTTTAATAATGAGGCAAAAGCAATTCTGGAGACACAGGTGAATATTTCATAATGATAAAATGCTCAATTCACCAGGAGTTCTTAGACTTCTAAATTACAATGCCATATTATTATGCTTCTTGTATATATGCAAGTTCATTTAAGAACTTGAAAATCAGTTAATATAAGTCAACACTCCAGCAGAATAAGGAAAAAAAATCGCACGATTACCTCAATAAACATAGAAAAGCATGTTTTAAAACGTAACATCTATACATAATTAAGAACTCTTGGCAAACTAGGAATAAGAACCCCATTTAAAAAATCCACAAAAATCACCACACTTAACAACTAACAAATGTTGAAAGTCTTTCTTTTGAGACCTGGAAAGGGACACTGATATGTATGATTACCACATTGATTCAAAATTGTAAAAGGGGGAGCCTACCAAAAACCCAGAATTTATTTATAAAAAATGTGTGTTTATTTTTCCAGGTTTAAACTTCAGTCACCTTCAGAGTGTGTTCTCCGTTTGATGTAATACACCTATCGAGATGCTTCTTCCACTGCTCAAAACAGTTTCTGAACTCGTCGATTCTGATGCAATTTAGTGCTTCTGCTCTTTTTTGTTTTAACTCTTCCATATCGGCAAAATAATTCTCTTTGAGGGCTTTTCTTATAGGGAAACAAAAAGATTAGGTGAATAGGGAGGGTGGGGCACAGGGTCATGCTGATTCTGGTCAAAAACCACTGAACAATCAGTGCAGTGTGGGCAGGTGCGTTGTCAAGGTGAGAGAACCAGTCACCTGTTTGCCACAACTCAGGACATTTCTTGAGAACACAGCCTCTCACAAGAAAATTAGCTGGTACACTGATGCCAGTGGGCTACAAGAACACTTACCTAGCAAGGGAAGCCTGTACTACCAGAGGCCCACCCTCCAGAATATAATTCGGTTTTTTGGGGGGGATCCCCTCGTGTACATGGGGTCCTTGCCTATGAAAAAACGCAAAGAAACATTTTAAAAAGCATAGATATTAAAAAATAAACAAAACTATCAGTAGGACTGGATAATGGACCATGTATGTAGAAAACACAAAAGAATATACAGATAAATTATTAGAATTAATTTCCTAAGTTAACTAATTCTGAATACAAGGTGAATATAAAAAACAACTACACCTTTACATCCCAGCAGCAAAGAAATACAAACTGAAAATTTAGAAAGACATAATATATAATAGAGTGAAAAAGCATGAAATACCTAGAATAAATTCAAAAGAAGAGGTATAAGACTTCTACACAGAAAACTATGAAACATTATTGAGACAAATTTTTAAAGATCCAAATAAACAGAACATACCCTGTCCATGGACCAGAAATTGTTACTATAAAGGTAAAAATTTTGCTTCAATTTATTTAAAGATATGATTTAATCACAATGAAAATTCCAATAGTTTAAAATATGTGTTGTTGCAATTATTTTGCCTTTGTGGAAATTAACAAATTGATTCTCTTTAAAATTATTATAATTATTTTTGGAGAACAGGTCTTTCTCTGTCTCCCGGGATACAGTGTGGTACCATGATCAAAGCCCACCATAACCTCGAATTTGTCGGCTCAAGTGATCCTTCTGTCTCAGTCTCTCAAGTAGCTGAGACTAGAGGAGTGTGCCACTGCACCCATCCAAGCTGATTCTAAAAGACAGATGGTTCCTGACTCACCAACTCACCATGGTTTGAATTATGATTACTTGTCTTCACGATGGTATAAAAGCTATAGGCACTCACTGTGCTCCTTGACTTACAATGGGATTATGCATGGATAAACCTATCATAAGTTGAAGATGGATTTATCTGGACATAACCTCATCATTATCAAAGAACAACCAGGAAACTCTTAGAAAACAAAGAACAAGAAAACAGAACTTGAACTACTGAATATAAAAACTACAGTACAGTATTGGTGCAAGAAAATACTAATATACAAAAAAGAAATAGACTACAGCAGGGGTCTTCAACTCCTGGACCACGGATGAGTACCAGAACAGGGACACCCAGCAGGAGGTGAGCAGCAGGTGAGCCAAGGAAAATTCATCTGCATTTACAGCCACTCCCCATCGCTAGCATTACCGCCTGGGCTCCGCCTCCTTCAGATCAGCACTGAAAAGCCTGCATCCATTTCCAACATCCTGTCTTTGTGAACAGGGTTTTCTGCAGTGACAACAACCAAAACGAGACTATGGAGTAACACACTTCAGATGTCACTGTCTCCCGTCACTCCCAGATGGAACCGTCTAGTTATAGGAAAACAAGCTCAAGGCTCCCACTGATTCTTCATGGTGGTAAGTTGTCTAATTATTTCATTATACAGCACAATGTAATACTAACAGAAGTAAAGTACACAATAAATGTAATGCGCTTGAATCATCCCAGACCTCCCCACCCACTCCCCCCCCTCACCACCCTCCACCCTGTACGTGGAAAAATTGTCTTCCATGAAACCAGTTGCTGATGCCAAAAAAGGTTGGGGACTGCCAGACTAGAGAACTCAAAACAGACCCACACATTTGGGTACTGGATTTATGATAAAGCTAGCCCTACAGTGGGGACAGAATGTCTTTCCAATAAATCATGTTTGGGCCAATGAATGTCCACACAAAAGTTAAAATAATATTTGACCCCTACCTCACACAATATGAAAAAATTAATTCCCAATGATTTGTAGATATAAATGTGGGGGTTAAAACTATAAAGTTTTTAGATGATAACATAGAAGGATGTCTTTATAACCTCAGAGAAGGAAAAGACTTATTGAACAGGACACAATAAAACTCTAACCATAAAGGAAATTATATCTAAAGAGGATTTGAAGGAATTTAAAAATTATGAGTCTCTGTTAGTTCTTTACAGAGTAACAACAAATTAAAATGCTGCCATACATATAACCAACAATGGTCTCATATCCAGATTATATTTTAAAAATTCCTACAAATCAGTTTTTTAAAAAAGGAACAAGCAATCCAGTTGAAAAATGAAAAAGAGACTTGAACAAGCATGTCACAAAATTGGACTAAATAAATGTCCAATAAACACACAAAAAGATGCTCAACTTTAGTCAGGAAAAAGCTAATTAATTCCACAATGTGATATTGCTACAAAGTCACCAGAATAACTAAAATTACAAAGACTGGCAGTGTTGGCAAGGATATGAGATGGAACCAGGGAAACTACCATATGCTGCTGGTGGGAGTGTATTGGTACAACTACTTTGGAAAACAGTTTGGTATCATCTACAAAGCTGATAAAACATATATCCTGTGAGGTAGCAATTTCTCTCCTGTGTATAGACCAATTAGGAATGCATATCTACAGGTACCAAGAAACACGCCCAGAAATGACATAGCCACGTGATCCATAATGCCCCAAAAGGAACCATCCAAAGGTCCACCAACATCACAACTGATAAATGGTGAATGAATAAATTGTAGCATACTCACATCACAGTCTTCTACACAGAATAGAAAAGTGGATGAACTATAGTATCAGCAACAACATTCATGAATATCACAAACCCAAGACTGATCAAAAGAATCCAGACAAATGAATACAGTCTCTATAATTCCATTTCATTTCTTGCTCGGAAACAAAACAAACAAAAAACGAACAGGCAAAACCAAAATACGGTGTTTAGGAATATTTTCTCTGTTGGAAAAACGATAGATAAAGAAAAGCAAGGAAGGTGTTTACCAAGAAATATCAGCATAGTTCTTCCCTTTGGGGGTGGGGGTGAGATTAGTGGTTGAGTGAGAATCACAAGGGGAGAGGGTGGCTCTGGGGCATTGGCAATGTTCTAGGTTTTTATCCTGTGTTGTTTGCAAGATGTTCACTTTGTTTTGTTTTGTTTTGTTTTGTTTTGTTTTGAGTGACTGCACAGTCACTGTCACTGCAGCCTCTGTCCTGCTGGGCTCAGGTGCTGCCTCAGCCTTCTCAGTAGCTGGAACTACAGACGCATGTCCCTACACCTGGCTAATTTTTTTTAATTACTGTAGAAATGAGGTTCACCAAGTTGCCCAGGCTGGTCTTGAACTCCTGGACTCTGGCAATCCTCTCGCCTCGGCCTCCCAAAGTGCTAGGATTACAGGCTTGAGCCACCACGCCCAGTATAAGATGTTCACTTTATAATAGATCACTGGATTCTGCATCTGTTTTGTATAATTTTCTGTATGTATATGAATGCTTGGTTAAAAGGGTTTAATTAAATACAACCACAGTAGCAGTCTTTGTTGCATCAATACCTAGATATATTGCCTGGAATCAGGAACAGAATAGCTTAATATTTTTTAAGTGTCAAGTTTTCTCACTTTGGTTCACTATTTTGTATAGCTTTCTGTGCTAACATCTTACCCAGCAGCTTGATGACCACGCGTGGAACACGCCTGGCCAGTTCACACTGAGCAGGTTTCCTACTTATCCGTCATCCATTTGCTGAGTGGACACAGATGCATTGGTCCAGATAACGTTCATTACACAAAGGTCCTGAGATCTTCCAGGAAATTATTTCCAACAATTGATACTCAATACTTGCTATCCTTTCCTTTCTTTACTTCTCAGCTCAAGGGTCAATTCCTCAGGGAATCATTTCCTTGGCCTCCACCTCCAACCCATCCCTTAACTGCAGCAGTTTCCAATCTTTTTGTCATCAGGGACCGGTTTTCTGGAAGACAATTTTTCCACAGATGGGGGTGGGATGGTTTCAGGATGATTCAAGAGCATAACATTTATTGTACACTTCATTTCTATTATTACATTGTAATATATAATAAAATAATATACAACTCACCGTAAAAAAAAAAAAAAAGAGAGACACAGACGTAAGTGATAAATAAAATAATGGGTGGGCCAGGAGCGGACTAAAATAAGCACACTGCTAACCTCCAACTGAGCAGCCCGGTTCCAAACAGGTCACAAACTGGTACCCGTCTGCGGCCCCTGGCTCGGGGACCCCTGCCTTCCTGGAACTAACCAACATCATGTTCCTCTCCTTAGGATACCTGTTCTGGTCATTCTCAGTTTGTCCCCACCTCTCAGATCCATCCCAGGGAGGCTGATCCCTAGAGAGGCCATGTCCAGCAGGCAAAGGCAACTGGGAAGGTGGGAGAAGTCATCAGGGCACGTCCCCCCTCATTACCCTTTTGCTACAGGGTGACTGTTCCTCTCCAGACCCAAGCTCCTCCTGTCTGGCTCCAGCTCTCTAAGACTCGGGGGTTTTCAGGCCTAGGGAGGTAACACCTCCCCACTGCCATGACTTTCACTGGCTCTAACAGCCTTGCCTCCATCTTCCTAAGCCCTCTTTTCACTCAACTCTCTTCATGTGAACTAGGTTGGGTTCTGTTTTCTGCCAGGACCCTAAGAAGTGACTAATTTACATTTATATATGTATATAATTTCATCAACATCTATCTTTTCCTATTAGGGAGTGAGTTTCATGACACTTCAGAAGTTGCCAGCAAATACTTGCTAAATGGCTTAGTGAGTTAATGAACGAATTAATGAACTCACATTGGAAAAAGAATATGCTATACATTGTACAACATTCCCAACGTGTTCCTGCTACATGTGACATGGTGACAATCTATTAGACCAAAGATTTTATCTCTGTTGATTGAAAACTGCCTTTTTACTCATGACAATAATTTCGATTATTCCAGCAATAAGTGAAATAGCTGTGATTCCTCAATTTAAAAGACAGAATTTTATCTATCTGAAATAAGTCATCAATGGTGAGATGAGATTCCAAGTGGACTGCAGTCAGCTGTAGCTCTAAGGATTAGTAGGAATACAATAAAAATGTTAAGTAGAAAAAGAAGGCTGGGCTCGGTGGCTCAGCTTGTAATCCCAGCGCTTTGGGAGGCCGAGGTGAACAGATTGCCTGAGCCTGCGGGTTCGAGACCCGCCTGGGCAACTTGGCGAGACCTCATCTCTACAATACATCAAAAAGTAGCTGGGCATGGTAGCGCATGCCTATAGTTCCAGCTACTTGAAAGGTTGAGGAGGAAGGATTGCCGGAGCCCAGCAGGTCGAGCTGTGGTGGCTGGGAGCAGCCACTGCACCCCAGTCTGGGCGACAGAGTGAGACTCCAACTTTAAAAAAAAAAAAAAAGAAGAAGACTCTGAATCTCTGAATTGTTCACACCCTATTGTTGCAAGTGATCCAGGTAAGTAAATGCTGGAAGATTCCAAGGAGTAAGAGGTTAACTCCAGCAGGAAATGTTTGTTTCTGCAATAAACCATACATTGTTGCCCTCAGCATAAAGGACAATGTGAGCTGATACCAGTACTCTATATGCAAGTTGCATATTAACATTTGCAGTTAGACAACTTCTACAAATTGAACTGGAAAATTCTGATTCCAGTTCCCTAGTCAGTATTTCTATAACAGGGTCTGAAGCTCTGCAGATTTTTTTTCTTTCTTATGGTTAAAAAAAAAGTGCAAAAACTATCAGATTACCTGCGGGTCAGGTGATGCACTAGCAAGATCTTTCAAACATATACCAGTATACATCGTGCCACGTGACAACTGAATTTTATCTTGAGAAAACTAGTTTATAAATACAATCAAAACTAAATATGTGCTTTATCAAGACTTCTTATTTCATGGCAGAGCATTTTGAAAGCAACAATTTACTTAATAGGTAAACTCCAGGAGTGTGAAATATTCTCAACTCTGAAGAGGTCAAAGTTCATCTCTTCTTTTGCAGCTTCCTTCCTAGTGAAATCTCTGCTGTTTCTTCTGCTAACTTTTTCGCTGTAAGACATATTCCAGTTCTGCTCATTCTCACTAACAGAGAGAGAGAGAGAGAGAGAGAGAGACAGAGACAGAGACAGAGACAGAGACAGACAGAGAGAGAGAGAGAGAGAGAGAGAGAGAGAGACAGAGAGAGAGAGAGAGAGAGAGAGAGAGAGAGAGACAGAGAGAGAGAGAAGGTCCAATTTCCCTAGTACAACATGAGTTCAAGATTATTTGCAACCTCCCACCATCAAACTAGTTAGTAAAGGAAGAAAGACCTTTCTAATATGGCACTACTTTGGATATGAGTCTGACTGATCTAATCATCGTGAACGATGACACACGGCTTCAGTAACAGTTACAATAACACCTGGCGAAGGGGTTCAGGGAAGAAGGGATCGAGCTAAAACAGTTATTTTTACAGCCATAACCTGATATCTTGCTTTGCTTTGTGTCTAATTACATGCAAAAAAAAGAATTCCCGTTCCCTTATTCATCCTCTTCGGTCATAACGAACATAGGAAATGACCACATCGGCTCCCTACTGATCGCTTCCCTGGAAACAAAAGAGCATTTTAGACCTGATCTCGCTGTTGCCAGTAAAGAAAGTGAAGTTAAAATTAACCTTTCTCCATCCCTCTTCTCCACACGAAAGCAATGTTTTTTCGAAGGGGGGAGGGGGAGAGGATACCGCATTCAATGTAGAAGGGATACTCCCCCCGCCCCAGACTCACTCTTCCCGGTTCTCGTCAATATCACCCTCTCGGGGAGCGCCCAGGGCGCCAAGGGCCCCACGGCCCGACAGGGTCGGAAAGGAGCATCTCTCTCCGGTCTGAAAATCACGACTCCTGATGCCTCCCACGCCGCCAGGCGGGGCGGCTCGCCCAGCCCCAGGGGACCGGGCGGCGTCCCCGGAGCCCCGGAGCCCCGCAGCCCAGGCCCGCGGGCGGCGGCGGCGCAGCGCTCCGGGGCCCCTCCCGCAGGGACCGGCCGGGGGTCCTTACCCGCCAGTCCGCCGCCGCCGCCTCCATCGCCGGCGTGGCCCTTCCTGCGCTGCAGGATGAAGTACGGGTTGGCCCTCTCGGTGACCCACAGCGCGTTGGCCAGCAGCACCTCCTCGGGGTTCACCCACATGTTCCCGGCCGCCGCGGGCAGACGCACAATGGGGCGGCGGGCCGCGTCCTGCAGCCTCAGACGCGCACGGGCGCGCACTCCCGGGCACACGCGCGCCGCCCGCCCGCTAGGTGCGGCGACCGCGGCGGCGGGCGACTTCACCAGGGGGCGGCCCGCGGCGCCCGGGCCGCAACAGAGCCCCGGCAGGCGGCCGGGGAGCACGGCGAGGTCGCGGGCCCGGCGAGCAGCATCCTCCCCGCCCGGGCCTGCGGCTCCGCGGCCCGGGCCCGGCCCACGGCGGCGGGAGGAGCGCGAGGAGGAGGAGGAGGAAGTGGTGTCGCTCGGTCCCGGGATCCGGTTCCGCGGCGGGCAGGGCTGCGGGCCCCTCGGGCGGACTCGGCCCGGCGGTCAGGGCCGAGCTGGGCCGGGGCGATGCTGCTCCGGGGCCCCCTCCGTGTCCACCTGCTCAGAGCCCCCGAAGTCGCCGCGCGTGAGCCCCGCGCGTCCGGGCCACTCGCGCCACCGGCGAAGCCCAGCTCCGCGCTGGGAGGACGCTCCGGACACTGCGAATGAATGACGACAGCGCGGCTCACTTGCGGCGAGCCCGGGCTTCCGCGGACTCGGTCCCTCCGCGGGCTCCGCGCGCCGAGCTGGGCAGCTGCGGCTGGCTTCGCGGGACCCTTCGGGGAACCGTGTGCCAGGCGCTAGGCCCCACGCCCATCCCAGCAGGGAGGACGCCGCCAGCCTGCGTGTGTGTGTGTGTGTGTGTGTGTGTGTGTGTGTGTGTGCGTGTATGTGTGTGTCTGTGTGCTTAAGGTTGACGCTGTCTGGGATGGCGCCACCCCTTTTCCCAGGAAACGTGTATTTCAAGGTTCAGACCTGGAGCCTGGTTAGGTACGCGGGTCGGAAGTGGACGCAGCCAATGGCCGTCGATGTTTTTGTTTCCTTGCATCCCTAGGGCAAGTCATGCGCTAGACTTGTCACCGCCGTGACCCCTCCCCCTCTCCATTCCATTGTAATTGAAGTGGCCCGGCTAAGTGCATTACATCACTTCTTTCCTTGACCCGTAGGGCTTGCGCGAGAGCGAAGTTGGAAGCAGCCCAAAAGCTTAGACCAACTAATTGACACCACAGCTGTTCCAATATCCGACATTTGGAGCTTCGAAAACGGCATGGCAGAATTTTAAACTTATCCACGCTTAGTAGGGTGGATTTAATTTTTTTTTTTTAATCGGTGAAACAGAGACTTACAAACCAGGCCAGCTTTATCCCTAGACAGTTTCAGTTTCTCCAAATACTTCGAGTCTCTTGTGACCGCAGCCCATCTGCCTACATATCTGATGACCTTTTTTTTCACCCAGGAAATCTGGGGGATAGGTCAACACAAAGAAGTTCCTCGTCCCAGATGATGGGAATTTACCAGAACTCTGCCTCCTTGTTGTGGATGCTGGACAATCCCAGGGACGTCTCCCTTTCCCAATGAGCAGGGCATTCACATGAGACTTTCTTGTGTGGGCTTCAAGCTTTTCACTTGAATAGCTCTGACCTGTGTTGCTGAATTCCTTCAAATGACCCAGTGAGCAAATCACTAGCCATTCTAATGAAGCTGCCACTGCACCTGTCAGTTTCCTACCTCTTAGGCTCTGGAAAAATGGACGTTTCCCTATATGTTGCCATGTTGACAGATCTTATGCCTCTTTTGGAGGCATTTAGACTTCCAGGCATTGAAGGAAACTTCACCTATTTAATACGGACTCAAAAATGTCATTTGGAGGCAACATAGCGAGACCTCATCTCTACAAAACAAGTTTTAAAAAATTAGCTGGGTGCAGTAGTAACTCACACCTGTAATCCCAGCATTGTGGGAGGATGAGGTGGGAAGATTGCTTGAGCCAGGACCTCAAGAGATCAGCCTGGGCAACACAGTGAGACCTTGCATTCACAAAAACCCCAAAAAATTAGCAGTATGTGGTAGTGCGTGCCTGTAGGCCCAGCTACTTGGGAGACTGAGGTTTAGGATCACATAAACCCAGAAGATTGAGGCTGCAGTGAACTGTGGTTGTGCCACTGCACTCCAGCCTGGGTGACAGAGTGAGACCCCAAGTCAAAAAAAAAAAAAAGTGGGCAACCCCTTTGGATCCCATCCCACTGTGGGAGCTTTTCTGTCTTCTTAATAAATCCTCCTTTCTCAAAATAAAATAAAATAAGTGTTTTTAAAAGTCATTTGGCACTTTCCGTCACAGCATAGCGTCTTCAATCCCAAAGACTACTGCAAATAAAAAACACATGGGGCAGGCGCAGAGGCTCACGTCTGTAATCCCAGTGCTTTGAGAGGCCTGAGGAAGGAGGATTGCCTGAGTGCAGAAGTTTGAGGCTGAGATGAACTGTGACTGAGTCACCGTACTCCAACCTGAACAAATCTAATTTAAAAAAAAAAGATTGCAAATCATGCATATGTAAAAATTACATTAATTATTTATTTATATAACTTTTTGTATATTGGGAGTGTTTTCACAGATATTCTTTCACTTGATGTAATTGGCATTTTTAAAAACTCTGCTAATTGCCTTAATACTATGTTGGGGCTCGGAAAATGATACCACAAACTGCGGTGCTTTGGCAGGCTGAGGACTTTGAACTAAAGGACTTTGAACTATTAGAAGGCTTCAGAAGCAGCCTCTGAAGCAGCTTCTCTCTGACCTTCTCCTATTCTCCTGTCTCCTGCCTCCATTCTCCCCTGAAGTGAGTCAGAGAAACAAAAGTCAGGTCACAGAAACGAAAATCCCTCCCCTCTCCCCCAAAGCAAGTCATAAAACCTAGAAATATTACTCTAACTTTTCCCTGCCTTTCTATGTAGGGGCAGGCAAAAAGAATAAAGAAATTATCTGGCCTACCTTGTCTGACAGTAGGTCCCCTTTTCAAAGGGGTCCTGCCCTATACCCCGGAGGAAGGAATACTGCACAGAGAGGCCCAGAAGAATCTGAGCACATAGGTTGGGTCTCTATTCGCAGTTTATTACCATTAGATCACATCCTTTTATCCAACCACATCTACATGACTTTCTATTCTTCATCAACCTAAGCCTAAAAATAGACAGTTTCCCCTGTGTCTTTGGTCTTTGTTCTGAAAGGCCCTCATCACATAGAACTTTTATTTTAAAATGTGTTATTCTTTTCTCTTGTTAACCTTTTATCATAGGTATGTCAGCTGTGACCCTTATTGTGGCTGAGGAAAACTATCACACCTTTCTGTCTCTGCAATCATCTTTCAGAGTGCCCTTGGTGTACTGCTCAAAGTCATGTCTTGACACCAGAACCTCTACCCTGGCCCTAAAATGTAAGTATAGCTTGACCTTTTTAATGTACTGGAGCTAAAATGCTGTTCATGCATCCATTCATATCTTCAACATTATTGAATGTCTGCTCTAGGCTTTACAATAAAAAGTGAACAAAATGTACAAAAGTCCCTGCCTTTGCAGAGATTAAAAGGTAACATTAATAAAAAACAAAGCAAATGTATAAAAATTTGCTTTGAGAACAAGATTGGACACAAAGAAACATTTTTGAAAGAAGAAATATTTGTAAAGCCTTAGCTATCTTCTAGTTTTCTAGAAGAATTAGAAGACAGTCCCTCCAGGCAAACAGGGCTGCCACCACTACAGAGATTTATACTAGTAGGACACTGCAAAAAACTAAAGGAAATACAAGGAGTTTACGGTGGCTTGCTAGTACCATACTGCTAATCATTCTAATCATTCACTTAATAAAGTATGGCTTTGTTTAAGAAAAAAAAAAGGATGGCAGGGCACAGTAGCTCATGCCTATAATCCTAGCACTTTGGAAGACCAAGCACTTTGGAAGGCCAAGATGGGAGAATTGTTTGAGCTCAAGAGTTTGAGACCAGTCAGGGCAACATAGTGAGACCTCATTCTCCACATAAAAGAAAAAAAATTGTTTTAATTAACTGGACATAATGGTGCACAGCTGTAGGCCCAGCTACTCAGGAGGTTGAGGAGGGAGGATTGCCTGAACCCAGGAGTTTGAGGCTACATTGAACTGTGTCGTCCACGGCATTCCAACCTGGGCAATAGAATGAGACCCTGCCTCAAAATAAAAGAAAAGAAAAAGGGTCAATCACATATACCTGAACTAGAAATGACACAGAGAGCCTGATTAATCTAACCAGGTCCTTTGTAAAACAGATGAATAGTTTTAGCTTTCAATTTATTCTCATTGGTTTTAAGCCCAAGGATGGTCTCCAATCATCTGAAGAGGAAAGTCAATCTATAGGTGCCTGGGTAAGGTAGAAGTAAATGATGCCTTTGTCTCTGCTCCACTGAGATCACCCACTCTGACCTCCCTTAATGGGAAGAATCCGTCCTGATATGCTGATGACCTGACCTTTGAGCCATTAATCAGTTTACTGCTTTGTGCGTATTCAACTCAGGCAAAATTGGGAAGGTCTCACACCCATTCTGGCAGCGTGCCCTCCTTTTCTGCTTTTTCACCTTCACAATGGTATATTTTCCTCCTTATTCTCACTCCTCTCCCACTAAGTCCTCTACGTTGCCTTCTTGGGACTTGCCCCACTTTGGAAATAGCGTGGAGTCTTGGAAACTCTCTGCCTACACACCCCACTTCCCAGCAGCAGTGCCTTCACGGCCCAGTTCTCCCAGCAGCACAGGGACAGGGACTGCAGAACTGGGTCTTGCTAAGCATTCCATTGGCCAGCAATCCCAGGAGTGACAGGCCAATAGAAAATTCAGTTCTAGATATAGAGTCTCTCACAGTGGATCTGAGTCATTAAACCAGCTGGAGAAGTTAGAACAACCAGTCATCACAATGTCAACTCTGCAGGCAACAGAGTTCATTGATGATACAGAAGCCATGGTTTGCTTATTTTGACTTTAAATATGGACAGATCTACAGCCAGAACCATCCTTATATATGAAGGGGAACCCAAAAAAACCCTGGAATTTACTTTAACAAAATTGTGTATTTACTCTTACATGTTTAAACTTCAGTCACCTTCAAAGTGCTCTCCATTTGATGCAATACTCCTATCAAGATGCTTTTTCTATTGCTCAGAACGGTTTTGGAACATGTCAGTTTTGATTTTTTTTTTAACTGCTTCTTCCATTTTTTGTTTCACCTCTTCTACATCGGCAGTGTGTCCCTTGGAGGACTTTTTTCATCCGGGGAAACAATAAAAAGTTGCTTGGGGTGAGATCGGGTGACTAGGGAGGGTGGGGCATGGGGGTTATGCCAATTTGGGTCCAAAACTGCTGAACACGCAGTATGATGTGGGCAGGTGCACTCATAAATCGCCCATCATGAAATCGGCAAACATGTTAAAAGAATCTCCCCCAAAAATTTCCCGGAAGCCTAATGTAGCCTCTCACAACAATGGTAGCTGGTACACTGATGCCTAAGGCTTCCTAGAACACTTACCTAGCAGGGGAAACCCGTAGTACAATGCCCCCCCCCCCAAGATAATTCTGAGGGTTTTTTGGGGGGGTTCCTCTCATATAGTTTGATTGAAGGGAAAAGATTCTTCAAAATAGCTCTGATCAGGCAACCCCACGGGTCTCCTCCCACTGTGGGAGCTTTTCTGTCCTCTCAATAAATACTGCTTTCTCACTTTAAATATATATATATATTTAAATATATATATATCTGCTCAATAACAGTACTACCTTACATCTATTCATTCACTTGCTCCACTTTTGAATTCTGGGATGCTCTGGAGATAAAAAATGAATAAAACATTATTTCCTTACATGTTGGAGTTACTGTGGCCTAATGACCTCTGTCAAATATATCTGTGTTCCTGGCTGAAGGAAGGAGACACTAGCCTCTCCAAGGAAAAAATAAAACAAAGTGTCAGCAGAGATTCATTTTCAGATGAACTATTTGTTATTAAAGGGGGCAAGTTTTGATGTTTGGGAAAGAGGGATAAAGTAAAGACTTTAGACCACAGGGCGGGGTGGAAAACACTTTGCCACTTCAAAATTCTCTACTGCAAGTTTCCTGAGGGGCAAGACCATTATATCTCCAGGCGTACAACAAGGACGTATTTACATGATTACTGCATTTCTGAGCTCAAGTATATGGATCTAGGGAGAAAAGGGTCCCAATCAGAAGATTCTGCTGACAGTTACATTGAGCTCCTCATTTTATTATATTATGTTTTATTTTTTTATAGCTTCATTTTATTATAGAGATGAGGGGTGCAAGTCTGGATTAGGTACATAAGTAATCTAAGTGCAGGTGAAGTTTGGGCCTCCAACTGGCCCTCACTTCCCCTGGTTTGGGACCAGGTACTTTTATGTTATTACATGCCCTGTCCTAGCCCTCCCTTGGCAGTGTCTGATGACTGCTGATCCCTCCCTTGTGCTATTGTGATTAATGTTCAGGTCCCATTTATGGGTGAAAATATGTGGTATTCCATTCTTTGTTTCTATGATGGATCATTAAGTATGATTGTCTCCAACACCATCCAATTTTCTGTGAAGTCCATGGTTTTGTCCTTCTTGATGGCTGCATAATATTGAGCTTTTCATTTTAGAGACAAGGAAGTTAAAGCCCAGAAAAGGGAAGGGACTTGACTAGTGTCACTTGATTAATTAATAACCGAGTTGGAAGTTGGTCTTATTATTTAGCAGACTATTATGGCCGAAGATGTTAATTACAACTCTTCCTTCTTTCTTCACACACTGTTTGTTGCGTTTTTTCTCTCGAGAATTTAAATAGTTCCTATTTGTATAATGGCTTCACGGCCATTACCAACCACTGTGGTATGGATGTTGAGATCCACTCACTGATTGGCCACATCTGAGTCACATGCCTGCCCTAGGCAAGGTGGTGGCAGAAGAGAGAGGTTAATGTGTGTGGGATAGTCCCCAAAGGAAACACAGAGAACTGTTAGAAAAAGAAGACAGGGTTATGGACAAGCCTACACAACAGAGGTCTACTACACAACCTACTAATGACAGCTTGTTTTTTAATCATTATGTCCTCTTGAATCTAATCTGATATTACATAAACATAACACTTTTTTGTTTTGCTTTCTGCTAACAAAGCTAGTGGTTTGACTCTTGGCAATTAGGGTCAGAAGTCATTTAAGTACCTTAAAAAGAGAAGAAGAAGAAGAAATTATTACAAGGATTCAGAGAGACCAAGCTAGTACCAGAGATCTTCAGAAAGCTCTGGGACCAGCACCCTTCTCCCCGCCTCCACCCCAACCCTGCTCTTTCTCTCTGCATCTCTGTTTCTTGTTGTACATTTGATCTGGTGTCTTTCTCCACTGACCAGCCCCTTTGCTTACCTATAGTTTCTGTTTCTTCATTATTTAAGCATGCACATGACCCATAAAGGCCTCTCCCCATCTCTTCAATGTTACTTTTTTTTTGAGTTGGAGTCTCACTCTGTTGCCCAGGCTGGAGTGCAGTGGCATGCTCATGGCCACCATAGCCTCAACCTGCTGGGCTCAGGTAATCCCTCCTCCTCAGCCTTCCAAGTAGCCAGAACTACAGGTACATGTTATCACGCCCGGCTAATTTTCTGATTTATTGTAGAGACAAGGTCTTACCAAGTTGCTCAGGCTGGTCTTGAACCCCTGGACTCAGGCAATCCTCTCACCTCGGCCTCCCAAAGTGCTGGGATTACAGGCTTGAGCTACTGCGCCTGGCCTTCAATGTTTCTTTTAAGCTGTAGCTCCCATCATGTACTGGATACTTTATTTAGGTATTTCTTAGCTATAATTCATGAGGAACATTAATTGGATCGCTTATCTTTTTAAGTCATGAGTGTCAGGTGGTCAGTTCACCAAGACATGGTAGCTACATATATGTGCATATTTTGTGCCACTAATGCTTCACAAATTCTTATTAAAAGTGTCCCATTATTTGGCCTTCTGTACAAGCTACAAACTAAAGTATTCTTTGTTTAACACAAGTCAATCAACCATACCAGTAAAGACAAAAGTTTTTAATATGGTGGCATATTTTTAAATTATACTGTATACAGTATAATGTAGTATAATATATTATACGATATAATACTTTTTATTATACTGACAGCATTCTCTCTATCTTCCATTTTGAATCTCAAATCTTTAAAATTTTTTTATGGTGTGTTTGACTAAACTATTTGGAAGAAAGAGGAATATCTGGGCATCAGTGCCAACTCAAAATAACACCTTACCATCCAAACCCTCTAATTTATCAACTATATATAAACCATTTATCTCTCAATTTCCAGCCTCTCAGAGCTTCCAAGCAAGATGGCAAATTGTAGAACCAAATATAATCTGAAGATTTCATATCTGTGAAAACTTTAGGTATAAAACATTAAGGGGAAAAATATTATTCACTGCACCAAAGGAGAAACTCCCAAAGGTCAAACATAAGAGTTGGCTCTTAGGCCGTCTGCTTCAGAATTAATAAAAATGCCACCCCCCCAAAAAAAACCAAAAAAACAACTTAATTTTAATTTATCCCCAAAGCTCTCAACATCCACTCTTTAGGCATTTACCACTGAGTTTTCTTTTACAGAATATATTGACCTCAATGATATCTTTTACTTCTTCTATAAAATACAGACCTAAATAGGCCTTTTTTATCATAAAATTGTACTGGTGAGAGGTTTGTTCTTTTTGTCACTTGCAATCCCCTTATAGGCTGTGAAATGTAATCTTCCATAAAAAGGAAATGTGTTAAATCACATTGATTTCTATCTCAATGAAAATTACTGATGGCTTTTAGTGGGAATGACTCAGTCAATTGGATTGAAAGCTTGATATTCCGTCCCTGGATGAAACTTTTAAAAACATAATTCCCTCTCTCTTTCCTTACAAGGAGCCAATCATCACTCACCTAAAGATTACTGAAGGAGAAGACAACACATAATGAAAACAAAAATAAATGTCTACTAATTTCATCTCTACAAATGGCGGCCCTCAGATTTTAACATGACGTTTCCAGTAAAAAGACTTTTGTCAGAAATGAGAACATCTTTTTCAGATGCGCCAATAGAAGATCACAGAATTCTACATAAAGATAGCTGATTGGTGGCTAAATGAAACAGTGCAGTATTAGAGATTACACTTTATTAAACCAACTCCATGTAGCTATTTTTAAGGCCATAGTGGGACCCCTTGAAGCAGCTGCTAGATCACACATAGGCTTTCCTAGAACCAGGAACAAGTAGCCACTGTATTCCAGTCTGGGAAATGGAGCAAGACCCTGACTTAAGAAATGTGTGAGGGATGGGCGCATTGGCTCACACCTATAATCCCAGCACTTTGGGAGGCCAAGGAGAGATGTTTGCTTGAGCCCAGGGGTTCGAGACCAGCCTGGGCAACAGAGCAAGATCTTGTCTCTGTAAAAAAGCAAAGAAAAAAGTTATCCAGGTGTGGTGATGCATACCTGTAAGTCCCAGCTATTCGGGAGATTGAGGTGGAAGGTTTGTCTGAACCTAGGAAGTGAATCATACCACTGTCGTGTATTGCGCCACTGCACTCCAGTCTGGGTGATAGATAACCTGACTTAAAAGAAAAGTGTGTGTATAAAGGAAGCACATGACCTATTTTACTTTTTTTCTTTTTTTTTTTGAGACAGGATCTTGCTTTGTCTCTCAGGCTGCAGTGGAGTGGTGCGATCATAGCTCACTGTAAGTTCACACACCTGGGCTCAGGCTGACCTCCTGCCTCAGACTCCTAAATAGCTAGGACTACAAGCATATACCACCATGACCAGCTACTTCAAAAATTTTTTTTTGGCAGAGAGAGGATCTCTCCATGTTTCCCAGACTGGCCTCGAACTCCTGGCCTGAAGCAATCCTCCTGCCTTGGCCTCCCAAAGCTCTGGGATTACAGGCATAAGCCACCACACCCAGCTCAAATTCTCAACACTTTTAAAACAGCGTCCCTTGGAATAAATACACAACAAATCCTCATGCCACTCAATTGATGTATCCTTGCCTAGAATATACTTTTTTAAAGTTTTGGATATACATTGTCAAATTATTCCCCCCAAAAGACCACATCTAATTATTTCCCCCAAGAAATAGAACAGTGTCTAGATCCACAATTATCTGATATATTTGATGAAAAGTCTGGGTTTTGGGGGTGAAACATAATAATACGACTGCATTTTTATTACGTCAGGTCTTTCAACAGATGGCATAACAATACTTTTTTCCCCAAGTTTAAAATAGTTTTGTTTTCCAATTATAAAAGTTATGCTTATTATTAAAAAACGAGAATGGTCAGAAGTATAATAAGAGAAAGCAAAATTCCTCAAAATATTACCACTCAGAGATAGCAACTGACCTTTTGGTGAACACCCTTCCAAATATCAATCGGTGCATATTTACATATATGGACAGAGACATCCTTTATTCTCCTGCTAAGTGCTATTTTGAGATAACAGGGCTGTATTTCAAGGAACTGTAGTTCCAGGATCATCTGTATTTCAAGGCTCTCTTCTATGCTTTCTGTAATCAGAAGATTTAAACTAAAGATCAGGACTGACTGCACTTGAGCCCATGAGCTCGAGACCAGTCAGGGCAACATAGTGAGACCTCATCTTAACAACAACGACAAAAATTTCTCTCAGAGAGCACAGGAATGAGTCCAGGGGGGCGGGTGGAGGGAGAGCTGTTTATGTTCTGCTTTCTTTTGTATGTGCTGACCAGGCCCCGAGGAGAATCCGATAGGGTATGAAAAGGTCAGTGATTACCCCAACATCTTGCTCAGACTTGAAAAGGAAGTAGGGGAAAATGCAAATGACTCGAAATTTCCTCCTTCAAAAGAGGTGCAGGGTTCCTCTGTAAAACCTGTGGTGAAATCTTCTCAGCAGCTGCCAACACAGACACACTGTTTGCAAAACAGTGGGTGCAATGGCTCACTTAGCAGAAGGGTCACCTATGAGAACAGCTGTTTCATGATGTTATGAATCAAACATGTTTTGAAAACGGATGTCTTCTAGAACTCCTTTTTACACTTAAAAGTGTGGATATTTAATGGCTTTTTTTTTTTTTGAATTGGAGTCTCACTCTGTCTCCCAAGCCGGAGTGCAGTGGCACGCTCACGGTCACCGCACTCTCGACCTGCTGGGTTCAGGCCATCCTTCTGCCTCAGCCTTCCAAAGCTAGAACTACAGGCACATGCCACCATGCCTGGCTAATTTAATGACATTTTGATTGTTTTTTTTCCCCCAACCCATTTTAATTGCTTTTTCCCTAAGCTATTTGTTATGATAGCTTTTTTTTTTCTTGAGTAATCGGGATCTCACTCTGTTGCCCAGGCTGGAGTACATTGGCGCCATCATGGCTCACTGCAGCCTCGGCTTCCCGTGATCAGGTGATCCTCCCGCTTCAACTTTCCAAGTAGCTGGGACTACAAGCAAGTGCTACCCCTCCTGTCTAATTTTTTGTGGTTGTTGTTAAGATTAGGTCTCACTATGTTGCCCAGGCTGTTCTTGAACTCCCGGGCTCAAGCAATTCTCTTGCCTTAGACTCCCAGGGTGCTAGGATTATTGGCATGAGCCACCATGCCTGGCCTTTGTTATGATAGCTTTATCTTGTCAGATGTGTTTGCCAGCCATGATACTTTCAAGGGAATGGATTTTCCTCCACTGTGAAGGGAGTGCCGTGCATGATATTCAGAGTGAATATTTGCCTTTTTTGACTGCTCAGCATCTGATGAGGCATTCTTCCTCTTTGATTACTCTTCCTCTTCTTAGGGAAGTCCCTCAAATGGCAGCCAACTCATCAATCCACTAATGGTTATTGAGCACCTATTAGTGCCCGACTCTGTGTCGGATGCCGGAATGCACAGTTGAAGAAAAGTAGACATGATCTGAACCCTCATGAAGCTTACAGCAGGTAGGAATCAAATAGTAATCAACAAATTAAATAAATGTGAACTTCAACTATGATAAGTGCTAAGGAGGAGAAGGACATGGTGTTCTTCCATGTCCTTGGAAGTTTGACTTAGTTGACTTATTTAAAAATAAGTTGACTTATTAAGTTTGACTTAGTTGATTTATTTAAAAGTAAGTTGGAGGTTTGACTTAGTCATGGTCATCAGTAAAACTCATTCCTGAGGTAATACTTAAGCTGGAAGTTAAGGATGAATAAAAAAACACTAAAAATATTCCAAATGATCATTAAACATGAAATAAAACTCAATTTAGCAGTAGGAGAAATGTTCAGCTACGATACCAAAAGCACAGAAAGCCCCTGTGAATTGCTGAATGGTCTGGAATGTGTGGCATTTTAGTAAACTCCAGTTCCGGACACTTCTCTATTTTGGTACCCCAAACCAAATCTCTAATAGTTTAACATCATATGACATGGGTGAGAATTGATCAGGGCCCATGTCTCACTTCTCTAGCAGGTCTACTCCCATTAGGAAAAGCATCCAACTAGAGTTAGAAAAATCATTACCGTCCAATGTCTTTTGGTAGAGTTTTCAAGTGCAAAAGTTCTTTATGTTGTTCCTCCCCCACTGAGGGAATAAGGAAAATAAAGAGCTCAAATACTTTTGACTCACTTGAGCAGACCTGTCTTCCTTCTCTGACACTGTCCAGTCCTCAAAGTGAAGACACTAAACACTTCCTCAAGAAAATTATCTCCTCTCTCCAAGCCTTGCTAAAGAAATCTAAACACATCCTCTAGTGTGGGTTAGTGAAATATTTCTATTTCTACTCCGTTTCTCTTCTAGTCCTTGGTAGAAACTAAGAAGAGTCTGAAACGTTGAGTCAAAACAATTTCCATGGCAGCAGCATGGAAGAGAAAAAAGATCCCAGGGCCATGAGTAAACAGCAGAGGGAAGGCCTGTTTGCTCAGACTATCAGATGACTTCTCTGGTGACCCAACATTTGAGGATTATTCCTTAGGTCAGATGAGGAGGATATTCAGGAAGAGGTTAAATGGCTTAGTCATATCGTACTTGTTAAAAAAGACCTTTGAAAATAACATCCTGAAGAGGTATAGCCATGTAGCCAGCTGAATGCCTCTTTTTGTTACTGAGAATTGAAACAATGGCCTAATTTGGCAATATCTATAAAATAAATATAAGACATCTAAAAATAAAAATACTTTTTGAACCAGAATCTCATTTCTAAGAATTTATCTTACACATATACTCGTATCTATGCCAAAGAAAAATGTACATCTATTTTTATTTTATTTTATTTATTTATTTATTTATTTTTGAGTAAAAGTCTCACTCAGGCTGGAGTCCAGTGGCATGCTCACGGCCACCGCAGCCTCAACATGTTGGGCTCAGGCGATCCTTCCGCCTCAGACTTCCAAGTACCTGGAACCACAGGCACGCGCCACCATGCCCAGCTAATTTTTTGACTTATTGTAGAGATGAGATCTCACCAAGTGCCTAGGCTAGTCTGAAAACCATGGGCTCATGCTATCCTCTCACCTCAGCCTCCCAAAGTGCTGGGATTATAGGTATGAGCCACTGCGCCTGGCTCATCTATTTTATTTTAGCATCATTTGTATTGAAGCACAAAGACTGAAGACATCTCAATGTTCTTTTAGCAGAAGACAGGTTATATAAATTGTGCTACATCTTTGTAAGTTATGTAAATTACAATTTTAAAAATATGAAGTCTCTTTACATGTATATCTACTATGAAATGAGTTTATATGAAATAATGATAAGTTAAAAAAAGTTCTGGATAGCATTGTAGAATGCCTTCATTTACATGAAAGAGGGTTATCTATATTCATCCGTCTGTCTATATTCGAGTATATTAAAAATAATATTTTCCAGTGGTTGCCTCTGGGAAAGGACTGCAGAAACAAGGGTCTGAGGTGAGAAGAATTTCAAATGTCCTCAAATATCAACTGTCTTAGCCTGCTGGGTCTGCCGAAACAAAATGCCATAGACTAAGTGGCTTATATAACAGAAATTTATTTTCTCATAGTTCTGAAGGCTGGAAGCTCATGATCAGGGTGACATGGTTAAGTTCCTGGTGAGGAGTCTTCTCCTGGCTTGCAAATGGCCACCCTCTTGCTGTGTCTTCATATATTGGAAACAGAGAGCAGAGCAAGCTCTCTGGAGCTTCTTCTTAAAAGGGCACTGATCCCTTCAGGAAGGCCCCACTCCCATGACCTCATCTAACTTAATTATCTTCTTAGGGTCCCATCTCCAGATACCATCACATTGGGGATTAGGCTTTCAAATTGAGAATTTTGGGAGACACTATTCAGGCCACAACTAAGTACGAGCTCTTCACTGACCATTTATACTATCCATTTCCTCTCTCTGACTCTGTCTCTTTTTCTCTTTCACCCTCTTTTTTTTTTCTCTTGCATATAACTCTCTCGTCTCCATCTCTCTTTCTGTCTCTCACACAACGTCTATATCTTAAGCAGCTGGAACACAGCAAGTATTTACAAAATGCGTGTTGAATTGAACAGTGAAACTTTAACAATGTGTCTCCTAACAAGTCTGATATCTGTTTACAGCACTCAGAACTTTCTCCCAGTTGAATATATGATCAGAGACAAATTCTGAGACTACCAGTGGATTTTCTATTTATGCTATTATGGCTTGGGGGTCCGGGCACAAAGTGCCTGCCAGGTTGCCTGTTGTTTTGATTTCTGGAAGTAAAACTAGAGAAACACTTCACATTATGCACAGGAAGAAAGCAGTTGGAAAAGCAAAGAGCTCTTCTCTAGTATCTGGGTAAATGCTCATTCATTCATTTATTCGTTTCATTGCAGCTTTGTGGCTTCACCTTGAGGCAGGCCTTGTGCTAGGAACAGGAAACATGAAACAGACCCTACTCTTCTGGAAGTCACAGTGTGTTTGGCTGCTAGACGGGTGAACAAACACAGCTGACCCTTCTCTTCAAGCAGTTCAAGTTTACTGTGTTGACTGGAAGACACATGATTGGCAGTGATTTGTCTTGGGGCTGAGGTACGTGTGAGGAAGCATTAACTCTTAGCTAGAGACTCAAGCTAACCAACAAGCCTACATCTAAGCCTATATTGACTTTAATTTCCTTTATTATTCTCTTCTCAAATTTGAGATTGTAATAACTCTTAATAAGTGCCTGAGAGTAGTAAATTGAAACTTTTACAAAAATGTGTTTTATAAGGAAAACATGTACCACAGTAATTTTTGAGAACTTAGACATTTGCAAAGAGATTTGTAACATCTCTCTTTATAATTTCTGTGTACCATAAGTATATTTCTAATACTCATCTCTACTAAACAAACAAACAAACAAATAAATAATAAAGCTGTTCCTGGGGAGAATATAGACAGGTAAGAGGGGTTGTGTGAGGAAAATAACAAAGCAAAGTTTTTGTTTTCAGCATTTTCCGTTTTGTCCAAAAAGATCAGATGCCTAACAAGACCCAGAAATCCAAATATTGGCTCTAAAGAAGGTCTTTTCTTTTTTCCTAAAGTGTGATTTAGGAATAGTCATCTAACCCTAACATCTAGGGCACACCTTCTTCAAGAAACACATTCTTGTTCTTGATTCTAGAGAATAAAAAATATAGCCCAACCTATCTGTTCTGGCAGGCTCTGGTCTCTCTGGAAAGCTCCATAGTGCAGCTGGTGGAAAAATAGGCCAGTTGGCCCCCACTGAGGGTGGTGATATTAGACGAAAGATATCTCCATCATGCTTCTGGGTCTTTCCTCTGTTTAAGTGGTTCTTCATGATGAGAACAGACCACTTTTTACCTTTAGTGACATGCCTCACGAAAGCAAAAGATGTATGAGAATACAAACATTTAAATAAAGTACATGGGCTCAGCCAGCGGGAAGCTAAACAAAAATAAAAATAAAGGAGAGATAGAAACATCTCTTTTTACCCTACAAAAATTGCCATTGGACCTACTATACTGTAGGAACATAATAAAAACATTTTGTCTTCAATGGTTCAACTAGGCAATTTGTGAGTACATAGCAAAAAGGATATTGAGTTTGAGTCTTGCAAATTTTGAAAAAAATTTACATAAATTGTGGAAGTTAGATTTATCTCCTTTGACAAATAGAATTTGTGTATGACTGGCATCTTTCAGAATGTGCCACATTTTAAGTGTTTCAGAAATGGCACATTTGAACATTTTGTTAAGGACTAAGAAAGCATAGCAACAACTTTGTTCAATTCTGTTCTACACTTAAATAGCTGTTTTCCCTCTAGAGTATTCTGTGAACTTGAATAGTACTGAGTTCACTCTAACATGCTCTCTGAGAAATTCTCTGTCAATAGTCATTGCATTCAATAGAACCTAAAGGTTAGACTGAGCTAATGAAATGTAGTCTGGATAATCAGATTTCATAAATAATTCAAATGGTAAATCTGGTTTTCTTTTTAAAAATTAATACTTCATAAAATAAAATTTTATTCCTAAAACTAAGTAGAGTAAACTTCATGCCTTTTAATGAAGCATAAAGTGTACATGTTAGTTAATTTCACATGTACCCTGAAAATATGTCAACAACTTTTGGAAGGGTGTTTGCTGTGAATGAGATTATCTTTTCCAAATGATTTTTGTGTTTACATGTGTATCAGCTGTTGTGACTGATAAACTCATTCTTGTCAATCTAACAACAAATTGGTTCAAATAAGTGTCTTGAATGCTATTTTTCATTCAGTTGATGGATTGCTTGAAACTTTTGGCCAAATTGACTTCTTGTCTTGCTATAGTCATTGCAACTAAGGAAGTTCATAATTATACCAGCATTTTTAAAAGTGTCTATTAAATATCACTGCCATTCTAGGAACATGGAGTCACTTCTCATCAACCAGGAAATTGGTCAATTTCACTAAAATTTCATAACATTTTGGAGGTTTATTCAGCTAACATACTGTGACTAATTTCTCTATTTTCTCTTACTGGTTCAGAGAGAACAACTCAGTCTACTGACATGATCTTTTTTCACTGCTAGAGCTATTTTTCTGTTTCTGTAGAGATATCAACCATGTTAAGGGGTAAAATGTGCATTCAATATTTAAGTGGACAGGGCCACGGTATAATACCAACAACTTTGTTCAAAGCATAGTCATCCACAGAATCCTGGATGACTAAGCATAGTTAGTAATTCAAGAAATATTTATTATTGTATTTGTTCATTTAGATTTTTAACCTTTATTTTTTAGACTGTCAAATGCAATAGTGAGAAGGAAAGAAAGAGTAAGAAAGGGGTTCTATCTGTAACTGACTGAACAATGAGTTGCGGTAACTGACTACATTTGGGCCGACCAAAAAATACTTACTGAGCTTTGAGCATAATAGCAAACATAAAGATGAGACAGAGCCTAGACTTCAGTTTCAGTTTAGCAGGATGGGTTAAAACAAACATACCAATAATGGAGAGCACAAAGGCCCTAGGACAGAAGAAACAATATTTGAATTAAGGATACAACTTTGGGCATGTTAACTTAAACTCTTTGATTTTGATCACTTATGTTTAAAATTGGCTAATAATACCAAATTTACATTATTGTAAGGTTTCAAAGCAAAAGCATTCATGAAACAACTTTGTATGCAGTAAAGGCCTACAAAGACTTGCTGACATATATAGGTGTCATACATGTATACATACATATTACATGTATATATATATCATGTACATAGATGTCAAATTATGTATGTATTTAAAGGGAAACAGAAAGTGATAGAATTTCAAAGGAGAGAGAATTCTCGATTCATGGTTAGGAAGATCTTGCAAGTTTTCATAGAAGAGGTATGCTATGAAATAAAGCTCAAAAAGTTAGATTTTTTTTTTTTTTTTGAGTCAAGGTTTCATTCTGTCACCTAGGCTGGAGGGCAATGGCATGATCATGGCTTACTACAGCCTTGACCTTCTGGGCGCAGGGGATCCTTCTGCCTCAGCCTCCCGAGTAGCTGGAATTACAGGCTTGTGCCATCATGCCTGGCTAATTTTTTTAAAAAATTTTTTATAGAGACAAGGTGTCACTGTGCTGCCCAGGCTGGTCTTGACCTCCTGGGCTTAAGCAATCCTCTCACCTCGGCCTCCTAAAATACTAGGTGTGAGCCACCACGACCAACAGAAAGAGTTCTAAAGATGAAGACAAAGGGCAAAGGAAAAGTAAAGTGCTTGAGGAAGGAAGAAAAGCATTTGCAAATAGAAAGTTTGTGCAGGAGTCCCAAAAGGGCACTGACTCAGGTTTTTGAGGCTCAGACACACTGTGAGTTGGTGAAGAAAGCCAGTGACTTGAGCTATCATTTCATGTATCGCCATCTTGTCAAGAAATGGTCAAGCGGGAGTGACAGAAAGTGCTGAGAATCAGAGTGTGGCAGGCAGAAAGTCAGCCCCACAAAGACGTTCATGTCCTCATCACCAGAACCTGGAAACACGTCATCTTACATGGAAGAAGGGACTTTGTAGATGTAATTAATTTAGAAATCGTAAGACAGGACCATTATGGATTATTCGGGTGGCCCAACCTAATCCTCAGGGACTTTGTAAAAGTGAAAGAGGGAGGTGGGAACGCCAGAGCCAGAAAGAGATTTGAAGATGTAACTCCTGGTTTTGAGGATGGGAGACAGAGCACGTGGGTACCTTTGGCTGCTGGAAAGGCAAGGAAACAAATTCTCCTCCAGAACTTCCAGAAGAAAAGAACCTTGCCAATGGCATGATGTTAGCCCAGGAAGATCCATGTTGGAATTTTGATCTCCAATAGTAATTAGATAACCATTTTTTGTTGTGTTAAGCCACAAAATTTGGTCAATGCTATGGCAGCAACAGAGAATGAACAGAGAAAGCGAGAGAAGCAGGGGGACATGGATGGAGGACTCACACAGATGATGGACAAAGCTGGAGATGGAAAGGCTGATCTCACGCCAGGAAAATTCTGGTGAGAGTTGGGGCTTGGACATTTTTTCTTTGGTTTGTATTCTTCCATTTTCTCTTATTCACACACAGACACATACGTGCACACATACACATTTTAAAAACAAGAGTTCCCCAAGCCCTGGGCCACTTAGCAGTCTTGGTCCTGGCCTGTTGGGAACCCAGCCCAACAGCAGGAGGTGAGCAGCAGCGGGCAAGCCAGCAAAGCTACATCTGCATTTCCAGCCACTCCCCATCGTTTACATTACCACCTGAGCTCCATCTCCTGTCAGGTCAGCACTGAAAAGCTGGCTTCCATTTCCGGCATCCTATCTTTTTAAAGCAGGGTTTTCTGCGCTGACAGCAACCAAAACGAGAGTACGGAGTAGACTGGACATAAGCAACACACTTCTGGTGTCACTGTCTCCCATCACCCCCAGATGGGACCCTGTAGTTGCAGGAAAACAAGCTCAGGGCTCCCATTGATTCTGCATGATGGTGAGTTG
The DNA here is from genome assembly GCA_963574415.1 of Tarsius wallacei. Lineage (NCBI taxonomy): Eukaryota > Metazoa > Chordata > Mammalia > Primates > Tarsiidae > Tarsius > Tarsius wallacei. Next base: position 45,010 of record CAUYQG010184054.1, read on the forward strand.
TATAATAATTTCATTATATATTGCAAGGTAGCAATAATAGAAATAAAGTACACAATAAGTGCAATGTGCTTGAATGATCCCCAAACCATCCCCCGCCCCTGGTCCATGGAAAAATTGTCTTCTCCAAAACCAGTCCCTGATGACAAAAAGGTTGGGAACTGCTGTTTTAAACAATGACTCTCGTAACTCCACACCCAAAACCTTAAAAGCTCCCCAGGTACCAGTGTTTCTCATTTTATCCCTGATCCAAACAGAGACAATATAAAGCTCTCTCTTTATTTCCTCTTAGCCCATTGAGGTATTCTGGGATTTTCAAATGTAAGTTTACTGAAATCTAGAAGAATCCCAATGAGAAAATATCACTCCGAGAAAATGTTGCAAAAATGCAAAAGTGATCATGCTTATCCTGCATGGTCTGTGGACCCCATGCAATTTAATAAGTATACTGTTCTATATTCCTTCTAAGACATGGAGACCTAATGCTGCCTGTACTCACCTGCTACCAGAGCCAAAAAAATTACTTTTAGTTTATCAAGATATCCCTTACCCTCTTATTCCAGGCTTGTCGAAAGACGTATCCCAAAACGATGTTGTGGTAATGAATCCAGTTCAAGAAATACTCAGTGTCAACTGTGCAAATAGGAGATAATGGAGTCGAGGCCCATTTCTTGATGAACAAAGGAATCTTCCTTTTGTGGGTAATGTGTATACCGGGGGTGCCAAAAAAATGTAGACACATTTTAAAAGACGTTATCTATGTATTATTTTTCAAAGTACTCTTCAGAAGTGTCTGGATGCTGGTGGGAACCACTTTGAGCACCTCTTTTAATTGCGGAAGTCAAATGTGACTTGTGTTCATCTTTTGTTATCAGTGTATATTGAGTATTACAATTTTAATACAGTTTTTTCTTTCTTAAAATGTGTATACATTTTTAAAGACACCGTCTGTGTAGAATCTAATATATTAGATCCAACTTAAACTTTCCTGCCCCTGGAAAAATTCTCTTTGGAGAGAATCTAAGAAGTGCTTTCTTTCCTAAGGAAATACAAGAGACACGCTTGATGAAAGTTTTAGCAGAGTCACTTATTTGGAGCTATTGAACACAGCCATGAGCAAGCACATGCTGGGATATTCCCCACTGATTGGAAGGACAAACCACTCACCTCCTGCTTCCCTTCCCATTTAATTAATGGTCAACTTTTATTTTATTTACTTATTTATTTTGATTCAGAGTCTCACTCTGTTGCCCAGGCTGGAATGCAGTGGCATGATCATGGTTTACTGCACCTTCGACCTCCTGGGCTCAGGTGATCCTTATGCCTCAGCCTCATGGGTAGTGGGGTTGACAGGTGTGCGCCACCAAGCCCAGCTGATTTTTTTTTCTTTTGTAGAAACAAGGTCTTGCTGTGTTTCCCAGGTTGATCGGGTACTCCTGGGTTCAAGTGATTCTCCTGCCTCAGTCTCTCAAAGTGCTGGAATAACAGGTATGAGCTATCACGTCCGGCCTAAATTCTATTATTACAACTGTGATGGGATAAAATTACGAATATAGGAGTGTTTACACATTCTCCAGGATCCTAATAAGAATCTTATCATTTTAAATCGAGTTTTTCCTGTTATTCACTTAAAATAAATTATTGAGAATGACAGGAAGGGAGAAAAGCAAAATGAAAAAATGTTTGGTACTTTAAGCCTGGAGAAAGTGTTTTTCTCCTGGACAGAGGGCTTAAGGAGTGGTTGGGCAAGAGCAGTTGTGGGTGTGAAAGAAGTAAATAAAAACCAAGTGCAGTGGTGTGTGCCTGTAGTCTCCAGCTATTTTGGGAGACTGAGGTTGAAGGAACACTGGAGCCTAGGAGTTTGAGTCTATCACGTATGGTGATTGCACCTATGAATAACCACTGCACTCTAGTTTAGGCAACATAGCGAGACCCCATAACTAAAAATAACAATAAAAATATTTTTTAAAGTAAATAAAAGAAGAAAGAGAGTACTGCCATGGACTATGTTTCTGGATTTATTTCAGTGTCCTTCAAGGTATTGAGTAAAGTATCTAATTTATTTTGAATTACTTCTGCCAGTAGAAGTGTATTTCTTAAACATGACACCACTGGCACGGAGCCACGTGGGTTCTGAATATATAATTCATTATTTAACACCATTTCTTATCTGTTTACTACATACTAGGTCAGTATAGGCTCTGTGTGTACAAAGATGAATAAGACGGTCTCCACTCTCAAGAGGTCAAAAGATCTGCAGCAGAGATAGATTTCTATGAAATGAGTGAAACAACGTGTTTTGAGTACTAAGATGTACCAGATAAAGGCTTTACACCAGATCCTTATTCTTAAAATACGGCAGCAAGGGTATTCAGCATTACTGAGAGACTGGTAGACACAGAGAAGAGTATGAGGTCCAACAATTACGTTTGTGAACCATCCTAGAAAAAGTGCTACATGCCTCATTGCTGAATATCACTACAGTCACCTGCGAAATACTCTCCTTGGGAAGCTATGCACTGATGCCAGCGCCTAGTCCATCTGTCAAAGCAATTTTGGAAACTTTTTTTCTGGAATGGCCATCAGAGCCACAGTTGTTATTCGTTGAGGTCTGACAATTAAATTTGTGAACTCACCACCATGCGCTTATGTTGGCAGCACTGTACAAACAACTGTATTGGAACACCTTCCCTACTCACCTGAGCCCCCAAAGACTTTTTTCTTTATCTGAAGATAAAGGAAATATTGAAAATATTGAAAGGAAGGCATTGGATGACTTTCAGGACATCAAGGGTAATAGGATGACATTACTCTTTATGGCCATTCAAGAAAAAGGATTTCCAAAACTGCTTTGACAGGTGGACTAGGTGCTTCCCAAGGGGAGTGATTTGAAGGTGATCGTAGTGATACGCAGCAATGAGGTAGGTAGCACTTTTTCTAGGGTGAGTTTGCGAACTTAACTGTTGGAATTTCCAACTTCAGAGAAGTTTTTCTGCTGAGCTAGGAGGTGACAATGGAAGAGGGAAGAGGACAAGAGAGCTCTGGGGAATGGGATCCCCAGCTATTTTCCTCCTGAAAAGATTCTGAGCTCCTACATTTTTCTGTGTAGATATTTAAGAATTGATTTGCCATCCAAATAAGCCTAGGAGACCAGAGTGATCTATCTCCTCCTGATTTGAAAGATAACTTCATAGCGGGGGGGGGGGGGGTCGGGAAGAACAGAAAAAAACCAGAGGACAAAGTCTGGTGACTGTCTTCCACAATGTGTACAGTACAAGATTTCTTAAGGGGAAAAAGCTGAACGTGCACTATGATGTCGCTAATGACACAGCAGGTGGTTGCCAAGTTCCTTCAAAACTGAAACGTGAATGTTCATGCTTACAGTCAATGTTGTCATTGCACAATTCACTGCGCTGTGTGCCTGTTGTCTCTCACGGTGAGTGTGTGAGTCATCTATACATCACGCTTGACACGAGGCGATGATGCATCTTGACTAAGTAGGATACATTTCATTCTGGCAAATAGATGGCAGCAAGACAATGTTGGGACAGGAAGAAGAAGCCAAGGAGAGATATATTTTTAAAAATCATGTCTTCTATCTCGTGGACTTTTTACTTTTCATCTCAGATGCAAGCACGAGAAAGGAAATAGGACGTGGAATTGAATCAAGCTTCTCTTTTCAAAGTTGGGCATTCCCTTCAATAAGGAAGTGTCTCTGTGCCTTGGCTTGTCATGTAGTGAGGAGGAGGAGGGAGTCATGGGGGAGGAACATGATTGACATCCTCAGAGTACTTGTTTTGTGCCAGTTAACGTGCTGAGCAGGTTACCTATGCTGTCACTGACACAGAGCAGCCGGAAGGGGTGGTGTTAGAGTGGACTTGGGGTCCAGGCTCTGGGGCGGGAGTCCTGGTTCAACCACTTACGGCTGTGACTTTGGGCAAGTTCTCAATTATCCGTAACAACTAGCAACTGAGATTTCTTCCTGCATGAGACACTGCCAAATATTCTAACTATTTTTCTAATCCTCATAACATTCTTATATGTAAGGTATTGTTGTTTTCTTTATTTTAAAGAAATCAAAGTAAAGTTAAGGCAGAAAAAGATGGCATGAAGATTTGCCAAGCATGGTGGTTCTTGCCTGTAATCCCAGCATTTTGGGAGGCTGAGGCAAGAGGATTGCTTGAGCCCAGGAGTTCAAGACCAACCTGGGGAAAATGGTGAGACCCCATCTCTACACACAGCCTCCAAAGAAATTTTTTTTAAATTAACCGAGTGTGGTGGCATACACCTATAGTCCTAACTGTTCAGGAGGCTGAGGCAGGATTGCCTGACCCCAGAGAGTTGAGACTGTGGTGAGCCATGATTGTGCCACTGCACTCCAGCCTGGGAGACAGAGAGAGACTCCTGACCCAGAGAAAAAAAAAAGTCAAAAGCATCTTGGTTCTAGAGTAATACTTCTGGTGTTCACATTAAAACTAAGATACTTCTTTGTTGTATGAGTTTAGACAAATTATTTAACCTCTTTTTGGACACTTACAGCATACTTAGTTTTTTTGTTTGGTTTTTTTTTTTTTTTTTTTAGTCAGAAACTCACTGTCTCCTAGGCTGGAGTGCAGTAGCATACTCACAGCCATTGCAGCCTGGACCTGCTGGGCTCAGGCGACCCTTCCGCCACACCTGGCTAATTTTTTAAAATTTATTTTAGAGACATCTCACCAAGTTGCCGGTGCTGGTTTCGAACCCTGGGTTCTGGCAATCATCTCACCTCGGTCTCCCTAAGTGCTGGGATTATAGGCGTGAGACACCATGCCAGCTTACAGTATATTTCGAACAGTGCTTGGCACACAGGAAGGGCTTAGTAAATGCCAGCTACTGTGGTGACTCAGTGAAATGACAGGTAGCCCTGTTTGGGGATTTCAGGAATGACTTGGTCTTGAGTAACCAAGAAAGGGAGCAGATATCATGTCTTTAGGACACTGATTTGAGGCCGGTAAACACACAATACACAGGAGGTATTTGCATTTGGGTATTTAAGGCTGTGCAAGTGTTCCACAACCCCTTCAGGGTTTGTGTTCCTCTTTCAGTTCCTCTTTGGGGCTTGGATGGGGTTAAGAGGGCAGGGGAGAGGTGTTATGCCTTTTTGATTTCTTTGAAGAGCAAATCAAGGCTGCTGGGCATGGGTGTCATAGAAAGCTAGGACATGGCAGTCTCGGTGGCTCAGCCCGTAATCCCAGCACTTTGGGAGGCCAAGGAGAGTGAATTGCCTGAGCCCGTGGATTCGAGACCAGCCCGGGCAACTTGGAGAGACCTCGTCTCTACAATAAGTAAAAAAAAAAAAAAAAATTAACTGGGGAGTGGTAGTACGCACCTGTAGCTCCAGCTACTGGGAAGGCTGAGGCGGGAAGGATCGCCAGAGCCCAGCAGGGCGATGCTGGGATGGCCATGAGTGTGCCATGGCACTCCAGCCTGGGAGACAGAGTGAGACTCCAACTAAAACAAACAAACAAACAAAAAAACACCTAGGACATTCTCAAGCCAAAGGCCACCAGCATCCTGCTAAGGGAAGTATCTGTGGCATGTAGCATACCCAACAGAAACAAACCTCATTTACCCAGAATTCTATTGGAGGACTGGATTTGTGCTGCAGAACTTTGAAGCCCTGTGGTAAGACCCACTCGATTAACAAAGATACTTTTATGTTAAAATACTTAGAGGATTTTTTAATCAAGATTTGTGAACACAGCAAAAAAAAAAAAAAAATCTATTTAAAGAAGATGAAATTTCTCATAATGAAAAATTCATGAATAATGTATTTATCTCAATAAATTGATGAGTTAGGTCTGTGCTTAAGCTCATTTTCATACTAGTGCTTAGATTTTTAAAAAAATTACTTAAAGTTATCAAACCACTGAAGACTCTTAAGAGAAGATAGCCAGTATAGGGGCAGTTATCTGGGTTTTTTTGATGGAACTTAAAGAAATGTATTCATTCTCCTCCTTTCAAATCTCCACTCTTTCTAAGGCTGTTTAGTTTTTAAGGAGAGAGAGGTCTGATCACGGTCACCTATGATGGGCCGTGGATGCTAGAGACATCTTCCAAAACCAGTCCAGGCTCCTTGCAACTTTGACAATCCAAGGACTGAGGCTCTTGGCTTGGCAGCCCCAAAAGCCACTAAGTGTCTAGAGACTCATGATCCAGAGTGGACTTCCCATTTCTGTTTTGATGCTGTTTCTTCTGCCTCCTCATCCCACTCCTTCTCCAGGTTTGACCTCCAGCCTATCACGAAGCAATCTCCAAGCAGGGACAGAATGATCTTGGGAACTAAATGGCAACATCATTTGAAAGGTTTCCATGGATTTTCTTTTGGCGCTATTGAATTCTAGCATCTCCTAAGTAATCTGGATGGTTCAAAATGCAGCATTTCAGTGTTTCCTATCTAACTATAGTTAGATCTTAATTAAGATCACCTTGGCAAATTTGTTCTCAAGTATGAAAAGGGGATTGTCTGAGGCCAACTGGTACAGGGGAGGTATAGCTGCAGGTTTGGGCAGATACTGGTGCCTGGTCCTTTGGAAAGACACCGCTTTCTGTTTCCACTGTACAAATAGATAAGCACAAATTTTAAATGTGCTGATAAGGTCAATCTAATATTGTATGCAGAAGTTAAAGAACGACTATTACCCAATAAGTTAAACCATAAATACTACTTAGGATTACCTTAATAGTATTTTCTGATAGAAGAAATTAGCTTAAAATCTTATAAATATAAAAATGGTAAAATAAAATTATGTAAAATTGGGTGAAATTGTTCCCTAAAAGTCATCAAAAAATGTATGTATATATGCATACATATATAGGGCTGGGTTCAGAGCTCACGCCTATAATCCCAGCACTCTGTGAGGCCAAGGAAGGAGGACAGCTTGAACCGAGGAGTTCGAGACCAGCCTGGGCAACATAGCAAAACTTTGTCTCTACAAAAAATTGGTTGTGGCGTGGGTCTGTAGTCCCAACTATTTGGAGGCTGAGGCAGAAGGATCGCTTGAGCCCAGGAGGTCAAGGTTGCGGTGAGCCGTGATCGTGCCACAGCATTCCTGCCTGGGTGACAGAGTGAGACCCTGGCTCAAATTAAATTAAATGCCTTCTGGATGCTGCAGGCAATGGCTAGTTTTCTTCTAGTGTATGGGCACCTTGGGAAGAGTTGGAGAGCAAAGGAAGGAGCTAGAACCAGATCTCCCTTAATCTGAGTATGTCCATCTTGCTTCCCCTGCTGCCCACTCTGCAACAGATAGGCAGGATTTAAGGAGCCTCAGCCTGACTCGAGACCCAAGGTGGGGCAGGAAAAAGACCCTCCTGTTCTTTTTTTTTTTTTTTTTTTTTTTTTTTGAGTTGGGGTCTCACTCTGTCGCCCAGACTGGAGTGCAGTGGCCGCTCCCGGCCACCGCAGCCTCGACCTGCTGGGCTCCGGCAATCCTTCCGCCTCAGCCTTCCAAGTAGCTGGAATTACAGGCGCGCGCTACCACGCCCGGCTAATTTTTTGATTTATTGTAGAGATG
>CAUYQG010184055.1:0-23673 GCA_963574415.1 Tarsius wallacei
AATTAGCTGGGTGTGGTAGCACGCACCCGTAGTTTCGGCTACTTGGAAGGCTGAGGCAGAAGGATTGCTGGCACCCAGCAGATCGATGCTGGGGTGGCAGTGAGTGTGCCACTGCACTCCAGCCCGGGCGACGGAGTGAGACTCCAACTCAAAAAAAAAAAAAAGGCACTTTCTCTACCCTGCAGAGGCCTCTCTCCAACAGGGCAATGGGGTCCTCCTAGAATATGGATCCGGCCCCTACATTCTTTCCAGGATATCAGGCTAGTAACTAGGATTAAGTGACAGAATAACCCAGCTGGGGACATACTGGGTTTGATAAAGGATGAGAGAACCCCTAAAGGGGACTGCCGCAAGACTTAGCTGCCATAGACCAGCAAGGGATAAGGAGGAGTGAGACAATGAGGGTGCTCGATCAAGGTGTGGCTAAAGACCCAGAAAGGGAGATTATCAACTTGGGGATACTGTTTTGGGATTCGGGATTTAACATCCTGGCAAGTATCATGGGGGATGTGATAACTCATTGCTATAACTCCTGGATGCCTGGAGAAAGTGAGGGCCCAGGCTGACCAGGGCTGAAATAGCTAAACTGCCACAGCTGATGCCAGAGGGCGTGGTTAAAAGGCCTAAGGAAGTGGGCACACTGGAGTGGGCCCAGAAGATTATGTTCTCTGGAAAGGCCCAGAGGACACATCATTCACCAAGACCATCAGGCATGTGATAGTGAGAGAAAGGTTGCCAGATTGAGCAAATCAAAATATAGGACACCCAGTTAGATCTTAATTTCAGACAAACAACAAATGCTTGTTTAGTATAAGCATGTCCCAAGTATTGCTTAGGATAAGGTGGCAATTGCTATAATTTTTCCTGGGAGAAAATTATGACTTGGGAGAGTGTTCCAGCAGTGGGAAAGAACAGGCAGTGCAGTGTCTCAGGTTTTCAAAGAGTAGTAGGGACTGTGGTCATGGGTTGCCCAACAAAGTATACAGGGAATAATTTTTAAGTATGAGTATGTCCCATGCACTATTTGGGGCATACAGTACTTATACTTGATATTTGGGACATATACTTAAATATTCCTTGGGCATCTGAAATTCAGATGTAACTAGGCATCCTGTTTTTATCTGGCAACCCTACGGGACAGGGCAGCATCATCAAAAGGTTCCCTGCAGGCCGGGGGTGATGGTGGGAGAAACTGTCCCAGAGTGTGGCTTATTCCCTAGGCCACTTACAGAAGCGGTGGGGATGATGGGGCCTTTGAGCAGTAGAGGCAGGCAGCTGTCCTTAACCACTAGGAGCCAGGAGGTCACAACTATTGTAACAACTGGCAAAGTTGAAGTGGCAGCAAGGGGGCCTAACCTGCGAAGAGTGGGGGCAGGGGGTCATAATAGAACACAGAAACTCCAGAGATGGGCAGCCAGTGAGTATACTCTATATGTATATGTGTGTAGATAGTTACATACATAAGAGGGAAGAAAAAAAAATCAGAATTCTCTTTTGGAGGGCGAGCCCCTTGTATTAGTAACAGTACAGGTGTCCCCCACCAGGTGAGTGTTCTAAGAATCCATTGGCATCAGTGTACCAGCTAGCATTGCTGTGTGAGACTGCGTTCGGCTTCAGTGAATTTTTTGGGGGGGAGGATTCTGTCAATGTGTTTGCCCATTTCATGATGGGTGATTTATTTCTGAGTGCACCTGCCTATACCAAACTGAGTGTTCAGCAGTTTTTGATCCAAAACAGCATAACCTCCCGCCCCAACTTCCCTATTCACTGGATCGCACCCCCAGAGACTTTTTTTTGTTTCCCCAGATGAAAAAAAAAAAAGTTTTCAAAGGGAAATGTTTTGTGATGTGGAAAAGATCAAACAAAAAAATGGCAGAAGCACTAAAAGGCATCAAAATTGACAAGTTCAAAAACTGTTTTGAGCAGTGGAAAAAGTATCTCGATAGGTTATTGCATTAAACAGAGAGTACTTTGGAAGTGACTGAAGTTTAAACATGTAAGAATAAACACACATTTTTTAATAAATAAATTCTGGGGTTTCGGGGGGTACCCCTTAGTAGATGATAAACTGAACTGAAGTTCATTTTTAAAAACATGACTTTTTAGCTTACTCATTTCATTTCTCTTTTCTTTTCCTTTCTTTCTTGGGATAAGGTCTCACTATGTTGTCCAGGTTAGGCTCAAGCTATATTCCTGCCTCAGCCTCCTGAGTAGCCAGGACTAAAGGCACATAGCACAGTACCTGGCTGGAGTCAGTTTTCAGAAATGAAAGCCATTGACTTAAAAGATGGCTGAGGCCAGGCTCAGTGGCTCAGCCTGTAATCCCAGCACTTTGGGAGGCCGAGGCAAGTGAATTGCCTGAGCCCACGGGTTTGAGACCAGCCCGGGCAACTTGGTAAGACCTCGTCTCTACAATAAACAAAAAATTAGCCAGGCATAGTAGCACGTGCCTGTAGTTATGGCTACTTGGAAGGCTGAGGTGGAAGGATTGCTAGAGCCCAGCAGGTCAACACTGGGGTGGCTGTGAACATGTCACTGCACTCCAGCCTGGGCAACACTGTGAGACTCCAACTCAAAAGAAAAGAAAAGATGACTGAGTACTCAGGAGGAAGAGTCCTACAACAGCATAGTTCATAATATAATGATTTCAGATAAAGAACAGGATGCTGTTTATCTGAATGTAGCCATGCACTAGAGTGACTTTTCACTGGGAAAGAGGAATACTCAGCTATTTTGAGAACTATTTGAAGATCTGAATTGATATTGATATCCAGAGACCCAAAGCATCTTCCTAGCCCATCTCTTAGCAGTAGAGGCATACAAGGAGCCAGATAATAGATGGAGTGTTGGCTAAAGTCCAGCTTACCGTAGGTTCCCTGGGTCCATAGACTCATCCTGTGGTCATTTTCCCAGTCTCTGAATGTCTAATTGGCATTGGAGAAACTCCTATATTGGAATTTGAGCCTGTGGGGTAAAAGTTATTATAGTGGAAAAAAAACAAGTGGAAACCCCTGATACTGCTCCCACCCTGAACCTCAGTCAAGATAGTAAGATATAAACAGGCCAGGTTCAGTGACTCAGCCTACAATCTCAGCATTTTGGGAGACTGAGGCAAGTGGATTGCCTCAGCCTGCGGGTTCGAGACCAGCCCGGGCAACTTGGTGAGACCTCATCTCTACAATAAATTAAAAATTAGGCGGGCTTGGTAGCACTCACCTGTAGTGCCAGTTACCTGGAAGGCTGAGGCGGAAGGATCACCAGAGCCCAGCAGGCTGATGCTGGGTTGCTGTGAGCGTGCCACAGCACGCCAGCCTGGGCAGTGGAGTGAGACTCCAACTCAAAAAAAAAAAAGGGAAAAGAAAAAGATATGAACAATATCACATCCTAGAGGGAAGCTGCTGGAGAATAATGCCATCCTTACAAAATTCAAGGACGCATAGTTTGTGGCCCCTCCCATTTGACTGACCAGTCTGGCCCCTGAAGAAACCAGAACCTGGAAAACTGTGACCATTACAAACTCAACCAATCATAGCTCTAGTTACCACAACCAATGTAGTGTCTTTGCTAAAGCAGATTATTATGGCTTTAGTTACATGATACGTAGCCATTGATTTAATGAGTGCATTCTTTTTCTATCCCAATCAAAAAAGAGAATCTGAAATATTTTGCATTCACGTGGACTGGACAAACCCACATTTAGTTTTGCCCCAGGACTATTTGACTCACTCCCTTGCTTTCCGTCATAATGCAGTCTAATGAGATCCGGGTTGTTTGGGCATCCCACAGAGCATCATATTGATCCATTACATTAATGACATCTTTCTAATTTGGCAGAATGTGAAGAAAGCAGCTAGCCTGCAGAGAACTTGATGAAGCACACGTATTCTGGAGGGTGGAGGATGAGCCCTATGAAGATTCAGAGACTGGCATATCAGTCAAGTTTCTAGGGATGCAATGATCAGAGGCATGCCAGGGCATCCCTTCCTAAGCAAAACACAAATAGTGGCATTTTACATTTTCTGTTGCAAAGAAGGAAGCACAATGCCTGATAGGTCCCTTGGGTTCTAGAAGCAACACATGCCATACCTGGGAAGGCAATTCCAGCCCATCTGGTAAGGGACATGGAAGGCTGCCAGCTCTGAGTGGCCTAGAGCAGAGTGGGCACTGCAACAGGCTTAAGCTGTGGTACAGGCAGTCCTGCTGCTTGGGCCATATGATCTAGCAAATCCTATGGTGCTGGAGATGTCACGGTAGAAAAAGACGCAGTGTAGAGCTGATGACAAGCCCCCACAGGAGAATCACAACACAAGCCCCTGAGGTCCTGGAGCAAGGCCATGCCATCTGCAGCAGAGAACACATACATTCTGAAAAACTGCTCTCGGTGTGTTAGTGAACCCTGATGGGAATGGAAAAGCTGCCTGTGGGATACCAAGGGAAAATGCATCTAGTAATACCCGTCATGATCTGGATTCCATCGAATGATGGGAAAGGCACACCTGGGATCAGCTGAGGGTGCACAAAGAAGTTGTATGAACAGGTGCCCCAAAGCCCATGTCATCCGCTTCAGCTACACCACCACCCCTCCCTCAGTGCATCCCCATGGCCATCTAGGGGGTGGGAGGGGGCGGGTCCTGGGGGGTTCTCATACAACTGGCAGAGGGAAGGGGGAGGACCCAGACTTAATTTATAGAGGGGTTGGCTTAGTACTGTATGCGGAAGTGAGCTGAAATTAGAGGGCAGCTGCCTTACAGCAACTCCCAGGGATGGACTGTGAAAGACAGTGGCCAGGAAGACCCTCTCAATGGTGAGGATTCAAGCAGTGCCCCTGGTCATTCACTTTGTCTGGATGGAATGTTTGCCAAAGGTGAGAAAAATCTGAACTCATGGTAGTGATACATGGCCTGGCAGACTGGTCAGGGGCCAGCCTGGAAGACTGAATGAAGGTCTCAGGAGAGACATATTCAGAGGTATATGGAAATGGGAATAAAGAATAAAGATCTTGGCTGGGCACAGTGGCTCACGCCTATAATCAAGCACTTTGGAAGACCAAGGCAGAAGGATTGTTTGAGCCCAGGAGTTCAAGACCAGACTAGGCATCATAACAAGACTCGTGTCTACAAAAAATAAAAGAAATTAGCTGGATATGGTAGCACATGCCTGTAATTCTAGCTACTTGGGAGGCTGAGGCAGAAGGCCAGCCTGAGCCCAGAAGGTCAAGGCTACAGTGAGCTGTGATCATGCCACTGTTCTCCAACCTGGGTGACAGAGTGAGGCCCCAACTCTAAATAAATAAATAATTACCAGAAAGCACTAATCATAAAAGGGGCACTAAATAACCAAATAGATAAAATAACAACCATTTGATGTCAGCTAGCATATGCCATGAGCCTATGAATTGGCAGAGGCAGAGGTAACATACGGACCCAACAGCATGGGCTCCCACTTACCAAGGTCTATCTGGCTATTGTGGACTGTGGCAGTCACAGAGGCGTGCTGTCCAGATCTCCCTTCAAGAAAGAACTTGCTGGTCAACTGCAAGTAGTGTAATCCATTGGTTGTATACAGCTGAAGTCCCTGCATGATTCACTACAGCTGGACCCAGGCAGCCTAGCCAGTGACTGAGCACGCCAGAAGCTTTCTCTACCCAATGCAGGACTCCTCTGATACAGTCTGCTCTGAAACTGTCTATTGGGTTGATTATACTTTATATAAGATCCCTATGACAGTGTGGGGCTGTTCATGCTCACTTCTGCTTCTTCCCTTTTGCCCTTGACATGTTTCAGATCAGCATTGTGGTCTAAATGCTTTCCCAGCCAATCTCATCTATCTCTTTTTATCTTTCACCAATGTTTCTCCTCAGGAAACCTCTTGCATCCATTACTCCTTTTCAGCATCTGCTGATCAGAAGACCTGAATTGATAGACTGGGCTCACTGGGCCTGAGATTCTTTGCCAATGACATCAATCTTGATACCAGGACCTCCACCCATCTCCTCCCAGAGGCTGGCCCACACTGGTGTGTAAACCTCAGGCCTGAGGGGTACCAGGAATGGCAGTTTGCATGGAAGCGATAGATCTTAGCCATGAGCCTGGGTGGTCAACACACATGGACAAGGGACCTCATGGTGCAAACACAACGCAGCCTCCTGGAAAGAAGACGAGCAGTGAGCCAGGGGTCAGGGTCATGTTTCCCTCCACAACACATTGCCATATGGAACTCTGAGGTTTCTGAGAATTCTAAACTTGAACCTGGCCCTTCAGATTGTCAAGGAGGAGGATGAAATACAATTTATTTAACTGTTTGTTTATGTGATTGATAGCTTTCAAGTATTTATTTTAAAGATATGGAATGTAGATATCCATTTATGGTCTTGTCCTGGGCTACACAATTGTTAGGAATGGGCCTTGAGCTTCATTTTATTTAGGTTAGCGGGATATACTGACACGCTTCAAAATCACTTCCGTTAAGTTGCTGCTAGTCATCCTGGCGGAGGAATGGCTTCTAGAAATCCTCCTGAGGCCTGCCGTGCCCACTCACCAGGCATCATGACAGAAAGCGAGGTACTAAAAGTCACACTGAAATGAATGCATTCTGGCTGCAAAAGGATGGGTTGTGGAGAAGAAGCAAGTCGGGATAAGTCCAAGGAAAACTCTTCCAAACATGAATATGTCATTGCAATTGCCAGCAGAGAATTTGCTTTTCCTTGATATCTAGTCGAATCCATCAATAATAAAAAACAAATTTTGGCCATTGCCTTACTAGACTCTGGTGTGGCCATGTGCTCTTGGTGCTATGGCCGCTGCCGTGTTTCCTGGCTTTGGCCCCCTCCCCTACTTTGGGGAGGCGAATCTCCTCTTTCTCTCTCTCTCTCTCTCTCTCTCTCTAATTTACTTTCTAAATAAACTATATTCTATGATCTAAAACAATAATAATAAAATAAAAAACAAATTTTGATCCACCATGCTAAGGAAAAGGCATACATAACCCTATAATCTCTTTATAGAAAATACTGTCACAAAATCATTGTCATATGAAGAAACTATCGAAATGTATGCAGTCAAAAAATGTAGGAAAAAAGTATGATAGAGCCACAAAAGGCAGGTAATTAATAAAATATAGCACTTTTTTCCTGGATTTTGTGTGTTTGTAGTATTTGTTCAGTTTTTCTCTATAATTTTAATATGTTGTGACTTTTTTCTTAAGTAAACATTCCCTTTCATAGTTAATGTTTTGTGTGTACTATTGTATTCTTCTTTCTTTCTTTTTTTTTTTTGAGTTGGAGTCTCACTCTGTTGCCCAAGCTGGAGTGCAGTGGCACGCTCACGGCCACCCCAGCGTCGACTTACTGGGCTCCGGTGATCCTGCTGCCTCAGTCCTCCAAGTAGTCGGAACTACAGGCACGCGCTACCACACCCAGATAATTTTTTATTTATTGTAGAGACTAGGTCTCACCAAGTTGCCCAGGCTGGTCTTGAACCTGCGGGCTCAGGCAATCCCCTCACCTCAGCCTCCCAAAATGCCCAACCTGTATTCTTTCTTGAAAAGGGTTCTCCAAATTGAATAAGCTTCAAGACTCACAAAACCCAGATCCACTCCTGAATGAATATTATTTTTATTAGTCAAAGTATTACTTCTTCACATCCATAAGGCGGACAAGATTGCCTCTGTTTTACAGGAAAGTGAGGCCAGAGATGAAGCTGCTTACTCATGCTGAGTCTGACTGCTTTTCCCACTAGACTCTGGAATCTTTAGGCTTCTTGGCTCCCAGACTGTTCACTGATGCTCCTGCTGCTTCTACTGCCCAAATCCAAGTAGAGAAAGCCAGAGAGAGACTAAAGAGGAAGAAGAAGCTTCTCCTAATAAGCCTTTGCCAAGAAGGTTTCATAACATCCCACTCTTTGGCAGCCCACAGTCAGGGAGATGGGTTGGGGGTAGGCGTGGCTGCTCAGAAACCAGGAACCACGTGACCCAAACAACCAGCTTTTGCAGGAGGACAGTTAGGGACTTCGGATCCTAGGCCAAGACCCTCAGACCTCAACTAACTGCTTATATAGCTAAAACCTGACAGAGACACCCAGCAGATTATCTCTCACAGGGATGAGAAGAATAGGGAAGGATTTTATGTCTGTGCTTCTCATTTCCCAAAATAGTCTAGTCCTGCCCAAAAGGACTTTGCTATGCAAGAACCAGGATCTGATCCAGGTTCAGGATGGCTACTGAGGGCACTTGATTCATCACTCATCTTTGGTCATGGGCCATGGACCTTCCTTTTGCTAATTAGGACTATTAAGAGCCGCAAAAGCATCATTACCTCTTAAAGCAGAAAGAAGCTCAGAATCACTGAATCCAGGGATTCTTAGGTCCACCTGATGAAACAGAATTCACGAGTGACTTTTCCAAAAGCTAAATGCATGCAATTTAAACACTGTCAGTTTGGTCATGATTATATCTGTCTTTTAAATATATTTTCTTTTTAACTTTTTTTGTTGTTAAGATATCCTTTCTTGGCTAGGCGCGGTGGCTCAAGTCTGTAATCCCAGCACTTTGGAAGGCTGAGGCGAGAGGATTGCCTGAGCCCGCGGGTTCGAGACCAGCTTGTGCAACAAGGTGAGACCTTATCTCTACAATAAGTCAAAAAATTAGCTGGGCGTGGTGGTGCAAGTCTGCAGTTCCAGCTATTTGGAAGGCTGAGGCAGAAGGATCACCTGAGCCCAGCAGGTTGACACTGGGGTGGCCGTGAGCATGCCACTGCTCTCCAGTATGGTGATAGAGTGAGACTCCAACTCAAAAAAAAAAAAATGCTTTTTTTGGGTGAAATGATGGTGAGAATAATAATGATATTTTTGCTAGCATTTATTGAATGTTGCCACGTGCTGGGCATTATGCCAAAAACATTCCACAGTGTATCACATCTAATCACCATGAGATTAGCTTAAGAAATAGACACTGTTATTAACCCAATTTTACTTCCTTGAACTCAGAGAGATCTAGCTGGCACATATCACACAGTGGTGTGTCACAGAGTCAGGACCTGAGCTCTCTGGTCTGATTTCCTTGTACATACCTTAACCATTACATCATCCTGCCTTTGTAGATTCAATGCAGTTTTCACATTTTGATGTCCTTGTCTCCCAAAGTAAAAGTGTGGCAACCCCAGGTTGAAACTTTTTTCTTAAAAAAAAAACTTGTTGTAGCCCAGAAGTCTAGAGGCCTGAGAGCCATTGGTGTAGCCCATCAGGTTCATGTGACAGTTGCCTGGGGAGACATATTTGAGTTGCCCAATGTCATCCAGCAAGTTGGAAGCAAAATTAGACAAGGAGAAGACCTGGCCTTGCAGATTTTCAGCATCTGTGAGGCATGAAAATTTGGGAATTTCCTTCGGTTTAGACAATAGCTGACTAAGGAAAGGCAGCCTCTAGAAATAAATTCAGAAAACAATTCTTCCAACCTAGGTTTCCCCAGGGACATCCTGGCTTTGACAATTTACTTCTGTGCAGCTCCAGTAATGCCTCTGCATTCTTCAACGGAGTGGGAATTTCCAGGCCAGGTTCTCAGTGGCAACAAAGGAATGTCTGGAGGCACATTCTCACCTCTCCCTTGCTGTACCTCCTCCTACTCTCATTGGCTATCTCCATGGTGAAGGTGAGAGGAAGAGACTTTAGATGGTTTCCATGGCAACAGCAAAGGGGAGGTGGTTTCCTTGGTGATAGTGAGAAGGTAGATGCGGCTGGACTCAGAGGATCTGTTTCTCATCCCAATACCCACCCTGCATAGAGGTCACATCCTGGACTCCTTGGATTAAGACCTCAAATGGCAATCATAACAAAATCTTATAGGTAATAGACACTAACTGGGCCAGAAAGGCAGTTCTCTGTTTGGAATCTGGGTCCACACAGACTCAATTAGGGGCACATTATTTTACTCTTTTTTCTTTTTTTGAGTTGGAGTCTCAATTCTTATCTCCCAGGCTGGAGTGCAATGGCACACTCACAGCCACTGCAGCCTTGACCTGCTGGGCTTAGGCAATCGTTCTGTCTCAGCCTTCCAAGTAGCTGGAACTACAGACGCAGACCACCATATGCAGGTATTTTTGTGATTTATTGTAGAGACAAGGTTCCATTGCCCCCATTTCATAGATGAGGCGACTGAGAGACTGAAGAATAAGATAAGGCCAGGCACAGTGGCTCAAGCCTATAATCCTAGCGCTTTGGGAGGCCGAGGCGAGAGGATTGCCTGAGCCCGTAGGTTCGAGACCAGCCCAGGCAACTTGGTGAAACCTCGTCTCTACAATAAATCCAATAAATCAAAAAATTAGCTGAGTATGGTAGAGCACACCTGTAGCTCCGGCTACTTGGAAGACTGAGGCGGAAGGATTGCCAGAGTCCAGCAGTTCGACACTGGGGCGGCCGTGAGCATGCCACTGCACTCCAGCCTGGGTGGCAGAGTGAGACTCTGATTCAAAAATAAAAAGAATTCATCTATTTTTACTATTACATGGTAACTGTCTTTATTACATACTGAGAACCATTATTATTGCCATGCAGAGAGGGAGGCAAAGCAGATTTTTTTTTTTTTTTTGAGTTGGAGTCTCACTCTGTTGCCCAGACTGGAGTGCAGTGGCCTTTCCCAGCCACCGCAGCCTCAATCTGCTGGGCTCCGGCGATCCTTCCGCCTCAGCCTTCCAAGTAGCTGGAACTACAGGCGCGCGCTACCACACCTGGCTAATTTTTTGATTTATTGTAGAGATAGGGTCTCGCCAAGTTGCCCAGGTGAGTCTTAAGCCCGCGGGCTTAGGCAATCCACTCACCTCAGCCTCCCAAAGTGTGGGATTACAGGCTAAGCCACTGAGCCCGGCTTGCAAAGCAGATTTAATAAGGCCATTCTGGAGATGAGAAGCTGAGGATCAGGGATGGCCAGTGAGTCTGCCTGAGTCTCATTGCCATCAAGTGGTACTGGGGCTAGAAGTCAGGATTCTGGGACAAGGTGAGAAGATTGCCTGAGCCCAGGGGTTTGAGACCAGCCCGCAATTGGCGAGACCTCGTCTCTACAATAAATGAAAAAAATTTGCCAGTGTCATAGCATGCACCTGTAATTCCAGCTACTTGGAAGGTTGAGAAGGAAGGATCGCCTGAGGCTAGCAGGTTGAGGCTGCGGTGGCTGCGAGTATGCCACCACACTCCAGCCTGGGCAACAGAGTGAGATTTCAACTCAAAAAAAAAAAAAGAAAGAAAGATGTCAGAAATCTGGACTCAAAGTCCAGTGCTCTTTCCTCTACATACCCATGCCCCCTGGCACCATAGACATACCAACTGCTGGCTGGGCCTGCCTTTGTTTCTGCGTCTCAAGCAGAGACGCTGAGAGTAGATCATCCAGCCCCTTTTCCTTCCCCAGGTTATCCAGTTTGCGCCATAAGCCTGGACCAAGTCCACACAAGCATCTAGATGATTCTCAAAGCAATAAAGAAGCATAAAAAGAGAAGAATGAGTTAACTCAGTGAAGCCTCGCCATTGCATTAATGACTGGGAATCATCTAGTCAGTCTAGGCTGCCGGATGACTGACCGAACACCACTGTTTCAGTGAGTGGCTTGGCCTCATGTAGCCTCTCATAGCACTCCTGAATCATGCAGCCTAAGAAGAATAAAGGTTTCATTTGTGTGATCTATTCACTGTTTAGAATGCGACACATAATTCTGGGAAGACAACCGGCTTTAGAACTAACCAGATTTGTCATCAAATCCTGAATTCCACCCCTGCATACTAACAATGTGACTTTGGGTAAGTTAATTAACCTCTTTGTGCATCAGTTTTTCTGATCTGTAAAATGGCCATATAATACTATCTCCTGACAGATTCATTGGGAGGTGAAGAGATGACATATATAAAACACCTGGTACATTAAAAGTCATTCAACAACTGGTAGCCTTTCTTATTAAACCCCAATGGGCTCATCACCGTTCTTGTTATTCCTCCATTGGGGTGGACTCTCCGTGGCAGGACTGTGCCTCACCGGGTTCTCTAATAAGGTGAGCTCAGGACAGTTTTGCTGATGTCAGCAAAGGTTCTTGGTAGCCTTTGCTGAATGCTCACATGCAATGCAAGAAAGTAGTAAGGCTTAATGACTTTGGTCTGCAGCAATGACGGGTCAGACAGCAAAGTAACCTGCCTGGCAAAAATCTCCGGGGCTGACTGGGAATGCCCATCTTGGCGCCGTTGATCACATGCACAGGGGTGGGTAACTGGCAGCATGTTTGGACAGCATGATCTCCCCCAGTGCCCCTGCGGATTAGTATCAGAAGTTAGTCTCTGACCAAAGCCACCAATAAGCTTTATCTCCTAGGAATTTGGGACTAAGTCCAAGAGAGAGTTTGGTTAGTATCTTAATGTGGTTAAAATGTTTATACATAAAGCCTGGAATGGAGAATTGGCCACTTGCCACCCTAAGACACTTGATCTGGGGAAAGACACACACAATCGCACACAAAGATACACACATGCACACAGATATACAAATACAGAAGTCAGGGACAGATATCTCAGATCATGTGTCTGATCCCTGCTGTGTCTGGCAGTATTTCTGACCTTAGGATTGATAAAACGTTCTCTCGGATGGGCACGGTGGCTCAAGCCTGTAATTCCAACACTTTGGGAGGCCGAGGCAAGTGGATTGCCTGAGCCTGGGAGGTTCGAGATCAGCCTGGGCAACTTGGCAAAACCTCATCTCTATAATAAATAAAAAAATTAACTGGGCATGGTAGCATGGGCCTGTAGTTCCAGCTACTTGGAAGGCTGAGGCAGAAGGATGGCCGGAGCACAGCAAGTCGAGGTTGTAGTGGCCGTGAGCGTGGCATTTCCAGCCCGGGTGACAGAGTGAGACTCCAACTCAAAAAAAAAAAAAAAAAAAAAAGGAAAGAAAAAGAAAAACACATTCTCTCTGTTGGATTTTGTTGTTAAACAATGTCAAGTTTGCTTATATTATTTGCAACCAAGAGTAGGCAGATGGACAATGAGGTTGTGTGGTGCCTTGAAGGAATTCAATTAACCAAGGTTAGGCTTTTCAGGCTTTCATTTAAATACTAATGAGGGAACTCCCAGGTGCTGAGCAAAAGGATATCAGGAACTTTTCTCATCTCAGATCCTCCTCAGCAGAAAACTCTCTGCTAAAGCAGCTGACACCAGCTTTTTAGAGTCTCCGCAACTGCATTTATGTAGTCACTGTCTTTCACTGATGTCTGATAAGCTCACTCCCCTCTGGGTGCAGAAGAGACCTGAAAAGCAAAAGGTGAAATGCAGCCGTGCACTGCCTGCCGTGGTTTGGGTTTCAGACTAAATTTATGCCGTAGAAGCAGCAAGCAATGCTTCCCTCTATGCTAGAAGCAGTCTGGTGACAGTCACCATAATCAATGAGAAAGTCCCAGGGTTTTAGAATTGCCCCAGAAAACCAGCCTTTCATCCCCACCAACCCCCAGGATTGGGATTAAGAAGCACTTGAAAGAAGGCCCAAGATGGTGGCCCATGAAGAAGCCAGCACCAGGCCAAAGGTTGTGGGGCTCAGAGGGAGGAGGCCCAGAGATGAAGGGTCACCCTTCCTGCCTCTGAAGGATTGTTAGGAGTAGGAGGGAGGAGTTGGTACAAGTTGTTTGTAGGCAGGATGTTTGCTAAGGAGTGTCATCAGAACCTCCCCTGAGGAGGAGAGAGAAGAACCAAGTCTTTATACCTTCCCCATTGGTTGTGGGCCACCCCAAAAGCATATAACCATGGACCAGCCTGAGGTTGTCTGTAGACAGAAATCCCAGGAGCTAGGGAGGAAGTCCTTCATGGAGGGGGCATCGTGGTAACCATCAGTGTCCACGGAAGGTACCCCCATGCAGAAGGCAGCACAGAAAACAGACAGAGAAGACTACAGGAAGCCAAAGTCTAGCTCAGGACACCATGCTGGGGTTCAGCTGTACATTCTCTTGTTTTGATAATTAATGGGGAGGTCATTGGCTGAGATAGCTCCAGCCCCCTGGATTCCCACATAAGCAAACAGAAGCCCAACACAATAAAAAACAGTGGAATGAAGTTTATGCTTAACCAATCAGAAACTACCAACTAATTTCCGACTATAGCCTTTTCACTTTAACCAATCAAATATTTTTCTTTGTCATGCTTCTGCAAACTTTTTTTTTTTTTGAGTTAAAGTCTCATTCTGTCATTCAGGCTGGGGTACAGTGGCACACTCAAGGCCATGCCAGCATCGACCTGCTGTGCTCGGCAATCCTTCCGCCTCAGCCTTCCAAGTAGCCAGAACTACAGGTGTGCGCTACCATGCCTGGCTAATTTTTTTAATTTATTGTAGAGATGAGGTCTCGCCAAGTTGCCCATGTTAATCTTGAACCTGTGGGCTCAGGCAATCCACTCACTCCGGCCTCCCAAAATGCTGGGATTACAGGCTGAGCCACCATGCCCGGCCTGCAAACATTTTGTAAAAGTTTTCCCCTCACACTCCTCTACATTTAGTGGTGTCCTGAACAGCCTTAAGTCTGGCACTGTCCAATTCATAAATTGACAAATGCTCAAAAAAAAACTATTGAAATTGTCATGTGCCTACATTTATCTTTCAATACCCTGAGCCCATATATATGAAGCACCTATATATGCCAGTTTTTTGCCAAACACTTGATAAACATGGTTCCTGTCCGGAGCAGATAGTTGAGCAGTTCAAACTCAGAAGTATTTTACACACCATGGTGTGCCAGCCATCTAGCCTATACTAGAGTCATAGGAGTTCAGGGTTTAACTGAACTGAGAAATAAAATTATAACAAGGAAAACTGTCACCAAGATTGGCTTGGCAACACTAAAAAAAAATTTTTTTTTTTTTTGAGTTGGAGTCTCACTCTGTCGCCCAGGCTGGAGTGCAGTGGCTGCTCCCAGCCACCGCAGCCTCGACCCGCTGGGCTCCAGCAATCCTTCCGCCTCAGCCTTCCAAGTAGCTGGAACTACAGGCGTGTGCTACCAAGCCCGGCTAATTTTTTGATTTATTGTAGAGATGAGTTCTCGCTAAGTTGCCTGGGCGGGTCTCGAACCCGCGGGCTCAGGCAATCCACTCACCACAGCCTCCCAAGGCACGGGATTACAGGCTGAGCCACCGAGCCCAGCTAAAAAAAAATTTTTTTAAAGAGTGCTGGTCTAGAAATCAGAAAGCCTAGGTTTTAATCCAAGCTCTGCTCACTGTGTAACATTGGTAAGGTCTCTAAGCCTCTCTGAGCCAAGTCTAAAAATGGCAACCATAATACTGACCTTACAGGGTTGGTGTGAGATTAGTAAGTTAACACATATGGCTGGCACCATTCATGGCAGAGAACAAAGATGCAGAATGTTAGATGTCTGTCTTCTTCCTCTGATAATTACTCAGCCACTGTGGATATTGTAAAAGTTATTATTCCAACCAGAGGGGCCATAAACTCTCTTTTTATGGCCTGATGAAAGCCAGATGCTAAGCAGGGCACCACAGCACCAATGTTCAGTACTGAAACTGTTGGAACACATCAGTTGCTCAGTGTCACATGATTTTCATTATCCTTTGTGTAGGGATAGGGAAGATTTAAATACATTGTTTTGGACTCTGGTTCAAATTTGGCCAAGGCCCGGCTGGACTCAGTTATTCTAGGTGATGCTGGGCAGACAGCATCCTTGTGAAATCAGGTAAGCAGCTACTTTAATCAATCCACCACACACACACACACACACACACACACACACACACACACACGAGAGAGAGAGAGAGAGAGAGAGAGAGAGAGAGAGAGAGAGAGACAGAGAGAGTCTCATAGATAACTATCTGCAAAATGGGCAGAGGCTCAAAGTTTAAAAAACAACAACAGATAACCTCATCTTAAGGATGAGACAGAGCCATTTGTGGCTCAGATAATTAGGAGAATTGAAGTCATCTTTGCCACCCAAGTTTGCTGGAAGTGGGAGGCGAGCAGAATATTTTTATTCCTGGTAACCTAAAAATGCTATGATATGAACATAGCAGTTGGAAGGTCCCAAGCAACAGCACTGTTGTACAGCTGAAGAAACCAAAGCCCAGAGAGGGTCAGCAACTTGTTAAAAAACACATGGGCCATCATGGCTGGTTGAGAACCCAACCCAGATTCTTTTAGACCTGGTCCATGGCAATGCTTGGTGCTGTCTCTGAATTGTGGAATGAGGAAGTCAGGGAACTCAGGGTGTGGTTGGCTGTGCTTCTGAGCAGGGCCATCCTGACTCACCATCCGAGGCTACTTCTGGCTTTGCAAGCAGTGACGAGAGATGGGGATGAAAGATTGCAAATGAAAGGGCAGAATGGAGGCTGTATGAGGTCCCTAAGGCCACCCTAACAAAGTACCACAGACCAGAGGGCGCAAACTCCAGAAATGCATTTTCTTGCAGTTCCGGAGGCTTTAATTCTAAAGTACAGGTGTAGTCAGGGCTGGTTTCTACTGAGGCTGTGAGGAAAGAATCTGCTCCGGTTCTCTTTCATTGGCTTGTAAATGGCCATCTTTATCTCCACACGGTGTCCTTCCTGTGTGTGTCTGTATCCAAATTTTCCCCTTCTGTAAGGACACCAGGCTTATTGGATTGGGGTCCACCTGACTCCAGCATGACCTCATCTTCTATCTGCAACAACCCTCTTTCCTAATTAGGTCGTATTCTGAGATACTGGGGATTAGGACTTCAGCATATGAATTTGGGGGCTGAGGGTTGGGGGACACACCACCATCCATAAAGATGCTCTCTCTTTTGTGTATTGGTTCAGAGTGACAAATAGACCCACAGGTTAGCAAGCCCAGACATCATTGCTTGTGTGTATGTGGCAACTTGACACATGACATTATGGATTAACGAGGAAAGGCTGGTCTAGTCAATAAATAACCCAGATAACCCAGAAACTTCACTCGTAGGCATACACAGTGAGCTCTAGTTTGTGTGAGGGCTTTGTGTGAGAACATTCATGTCAGCATCGTTTGTAATACCAACAGATCTATCCATAGGAGAATGAGTATGTAGGAGGTTGTACAGACTGAAATGTGTCCCCTTAAATTCATACATTGAAGTTCTAACTCAAGTATCTCAGAATATGACTGTATTTAGAGATAGGGCCTTTAAAGAGGTAAATTAAAATGAGGTCATTAGGGTGGGGCCTAACCTAACATGACTGGTGTCCTTATAAGAAGAAGAGATTAGGACACAGACAAGTCCAGAAGGATGACCCTGTGAAGACTGGGAGAAGATGGCCATCTACAAGCCACAGAGAGAGACCTCAGCAGGAGACAACCCTGCTGACATATTAATCTCAGACTTCCAGCCTCCAGAACTGTGAGAAAATAAATCTCTGTTGTTTAAGTCCCCCAGTTTGTGATACTTTGTTATGGTAGCTCTAGCAAAATACTGTAGCTGTGTAAGTATAAAAACATGTCTAGAAAAGATAGACACCGGCCAGGCACAGTGGTTCAGCCTGTAATCCCAGCACTTTGGGAGGTGGAGGCGAGAAGATTGCAGGGGTTTGAGACCAGCCGGGGCAACTTGGTGAGACCTCGTCTCTACAATAAATCACACAAAAAAACTAACTGGCATGGTGGCGTGTGTTTGTAGTTCCAGCTACTTGGAAGGCTGAGGTGGGAAGATCGCCTGAGCCCAGCAGGTCGAGGCTGCGGTGGCTGTGAGCATGACCCTGCACTCCGGACTGGGCAACAAGAGTGAGACTCCAACATAAAAAAAAAAAAGAAAAAAGAAAAGATAAACACCAAATTCAAGACAGTGGTTACCTCTGTAAAGACGAAGGAG
The DNA here is from genome assembly GCA_963574415.1 of Tarsius wallacei. Taxonomy (NCBI): domain Eukaryota; kingdom Metazoa; phylum Chordata; class Mammalia; order Primates; family Tarsiidae; genus Tarsius; species Tarsius wallacei. Next base: position 17,812 of record CAUYQG010184055.1, read on the forward strand.
AGACCAGGGAGAGGTACTTAGAAACCTTGGACTATATTTGCAAAATTTATTTTAAAGCTGAGTGGTGAACATTTATGTTATTCTCACTATTTTTTTTATTGTAAACCCACCATTGCAGGTGAGTGTGACTGTTGTCTGAGTGTGACTGCTGTCTCCATCCAAAGCAGCCTAACATAGAGGAGTTCTCACTATATAACTCACAGTGTGACCTTGGGCTAGTCATTTCTCTTTTGCTTCTGCTTCTTAACTAAAATTAGAAGAATGAACTAATGCAATGTTTCTCCAAGTGTGTTCCATAGAACCACTAATTGTATGAGTTTTTTTTAAGCCAGTCAAATTTAGCAGTAATGTTATTAAGTTCTGATAACCCATTACCATCAGACCAGCCAAGATTTTTAATATATATTCTACACCCCCCAAAAAAAAAATTACCTGTCAAATAATTTTAGGAAGCAAAAAACTTAGGAAAAAACAAATACTGCATGTTCTCACTTTTTTTTTTTTTTTTGAGTTGGAGTCTCACTCTATCGCCCAGACTGGAGTGCAGTGGCACGCTCCCGGCCACCACAGTCTTGACCTGCTGAGTTCCGGTGATCCTTCCGTCTCAGCCTTCCAAGTAGCTGGAACTACAGGCGCATGCTACCACGCCCGGCTAATTTTTTTTTAAATTTATTATAGAGATGAGGTCTTGCCAAGTTGCCCAGGCGGGTCTCAAACCCGTGGGTTCAGGCAATTCAGTCACCTCAGCCTCCCAAAGCGCGGGATTACAGGCTGAGCCACCGAGCCCAGATTGTTCTCACTTTTAAAGTGATATGATTGCCATTACAAAAAGTTATAATCACACTGCTTTACTGCAGAAATCTCAAAGGTTTTCAGTGAACAGCCAACAGGAAGCTATGGTAGTATACAAGTCCTTTCTTTTCAAGGAATAGCAATCAATTTCTTTTTCTGTTCACTCAAATAAAAGCTGATGCTCCCAATGGTTTTGAAGGAAAATTAATATTTTTCTGCACTGGCTACTTTGTGTAAGTAAATATATTTTAAAAATTTAAATGACAAACCCAATAACTGCCTTGTATGCAATAGACCTTGCAGAGAGTGACATGTTTCTAAGATACAAGAGGAATACTTTATTGAAAATATTTTTGTTGCATTATTAGAAAAGTCTTACCTTATTTTTAAAACCCTAAGCTAAAAGAGAAATAAAAACTAAATTGCCATGAGGTAACTGGGAGTTTAAACAAATAGTACCTTTTTAAGAAACCTGCACCCGCATATTCATCATAGCACCATTTACAATTGCAAAGATGTGGAATCAACCTAAATGCCCATCAACCAATCAGTGGATAGTGAAAATGTGTATATACACTATGGAATTCTATTCAGCTATCAAAAATAATGAAATCATGTCTTTTGCGGCAACTTGAATGGCATTGGAGAACATCATCCTAAGTGAACTAACTCAGGAACAGAAAACCAAACACCGCGTGTTCTTACTTATAAGTGGGCGCTAAACCAAGGATCTGCAAAGACATAGAGAATGGTATAATGGACACTGGAGACCCAGGAGGGGGAAAGAAAGGGGCTGGAGGGACAAGAAAATCACCTATGGGTACAATGTGCACAGGTGGGAGTGGTGGATACATTTAAAGCCCAGACCAAAAACTATTTGTACTCCCTAAAGCTATGGAAATGTTTTTTTTTTTAAAAATACACACACAGATAGTGCATTCCGGTTAATTAATTAATTAATTGATTGATTATTTTGAGTCGAAATCTCACTGTCAGAGTCAGAGACATCGTGGATGTGATACCAGAAGCAGGAGATTCGAGTGATGTGTGGAAGGGGCTGAGGCAAAGGATGTAGGTGAGTTCTAAAAGCTGGAAAAGGCAAGGAAACAGATTTGCTCCTAAATACCTTCAGAAGGAAGCAGCCCTACCAATACATTGATTTTAATCCCCATGAGACTGATTTTGGACTTCTCACCTCCAGAGAAGGATAAATTTGCTTTGTTTTAAGCCACTAAGTTAGTTTATGGCAATTTGTTACAGTAGCAATAGGAATCAAATACAGCAGAGTATCCAGAATATATCAAGAGCTTCCACAAATACAATTAGTCATTAAACATATGAAAGGTGCTTAACCTCATTCGTTATTGGGGATGTGGGATAGCAAATCAAAACCACACTCACCAGAATGACTGATATTTAAGAATAGGATAATACCTATTGCTGACAAGGAGTAGAGCAATAGGAGATTTCTTACACTCAGGAAGAAGATATAAACAGGTATGGTCACTCTGGAACACGGTGTGGCTTTATATGCTGTATTAAGACAGACTTTGAAGACAGACCTACCCAACAACTGGCAGTTTCACCCCTAAGTAAGTATCCATCAAAAATATAGGTTCACCAAGAGACATTTGCAAAATATCCACAGCAGCATTATTCATAAGGACGCCCAAACTGGAAACTCAAAATTCCATCAACAATAGAAGACATACACAGTTATGGTATATCCATACAACGAAATGCTTTGCAGCAAGGAAAATGAAGGTGCTACAGCTAATGCAACAGCATATAGATTCTCACAGCAGAAGAAAGCAGATGCAAAACAACACACACTTTAGATTTTATTTATTTTTTATTTTTATTTATAGTTGGAGTCTCATTCCGTGCCACAAAGACTGGAGTGCCGTGGCATACTCCTGGCCACCGCAGCCTCGACATGCTGGGCTCTGGCGATCCTTCCGCCTCAGCCTTCCAAGTAGCCGGAACTACAGGCACGCACTACCACGCCTGGCTAATTTTTTGATTTATTGTAGAGACGAGGTTTTGCCAAGTTGCCCAGGCTGATCTTGAACCCCCCGGGCTCAGGCAATCCACTTGCCTCGGCCTCCCAAAGTGCTGGGATTACAGGTTGAGCCACCGAGGCCAGCCAGATTTTATTTATAAAAAAGTTTTTAAAAAAACCAGGTAAAATGGCCGGGTTTGGTGGCTATATATTTATTGTGTGTGTATATTATACTTCATAGTGATTTTTTTTTTTAAATCACTATGGATTGTTTAAAAAATATACTATCTGCCAGGTGCAGTGGCTCACACCTATAATCTCAGCACTTTGGGAAGCAGAGGCAAGAGGATTGCCTGAGCCCAGGGGTTTGAGACCAGCCTAGGCAACTTGGTGAGACCTCATCTTTATAATAATAAATCAAGAAAAATTGGCCAGATGTGGTGGTGAACACCTATAGTTCCAGCCAGTTGGAAGGCTGAGGCGGAAGGATCACCTGAGCCCAGCAGGTTCAGGCTGTGGTGGCCATGAACGTGTCACTGTATTTCAGCCTGGGTGACAGAGTGAGACACTAACTAAATAAACAAATAAATAAATAAGAATAAATAAGTAAAAATCAAGACATAGTTTTTCACTTTTTTTTTGAGTCGGGATCTCACTCTGTTACCCAGGTTGGAGTACAGTGGCAGCACTATCACAGCTCATAGCAGCCTCAACCTCCTGGTCTCAGGCGATCCCTTCACCCCAGCCTCTCAAGTAGCTGGGACTACAGGCACTCACCACCACACCTGTCTAATTTTTTAAGTTTTTTGTAGAAACAAGGTCTCACTATGTTGCCTAGACTGCAAGAAATCCTTCCGTGATGATCTCCCTAAGTGCTGGGATTACCAGAGTGAGCCACTGCACTCGGCTTATTTTTCACTTTTCATATGGAGATTTTAAAAAATAATTACATCCAGTTCTAGTCAGAACAATGAATTACCAGACTCTTTTACTACTGTATACTAAATTGAGACAATGTCCTAGGAGGGCATTTGATAATATATGTGTGAAAGGGCTTTAAAAGGTTTATTCCTTTTGAGCCACTGACTCCATTTCTAGGACTTTGGAATAGTTATACACTGGGAAAGTATTCAGCCATTAAAAATCACACATTTGAATGATATTAAATAGTATTTAATGGCAAGATATTTAAGACATACTACAAGATATGCCATGATATAAGTGCCATTTACTTACGTGTGTCTCTCAGAACACTAATTGTATATAATGTATGCAGGAAAATGTTCTATCATTCAATATGTTTGGGGAATATTGTACTGTTATCCTTGTTTTGGAAATATCTGATAATATCAGAACATTAGGTGGGTGCAGTGGCTTATACTTGTAATCCCAGCAACTCAGGAGGCTGAGGCCGGAGGATTGCTTTAGGCCGTGAAGTTTGAGGCTGCAGTGAGTTACGTCATATATCACTGCACACCAGCCTGGGTGACAGAGCCAGATCCAATCTTTCATGAAGGTGAGGGAGGGAAAGGAGGAGAAAGAAAGAGGGAAGAAGAGAGAGAGAGAAACAGAGAAAGAAAGAAAGAAAGAAAGAAAGATCTTGTTAAATGAAAAAGTATGATATAAAAAAAAAAGACAAGAACTTGACCCTAGGGTCACATTTAGATGTATATCTCACATATGAATAAATGACTAGAGAGAATTATAGCAAGATCTAATCAAGATTATCTTTCTAAATTGCTATTACTGTCACTTTCTTTTTTCATGTTTTTCTCCATTTCAGTATCTTCTATAAAGAACATTAGTACTATTTTTATAATCATAAACACTACACATGTATATACACACATAATGTGTACATGGATACATAGATGTATACATGTTTGGTGTTTTCTTAATATAAAATGTCAGGCTGGGCTTGGTGGCTCAAGCCTGTAATACCAGCTCTTTGGGAGGCTGAGATGAGCGGATTGCCTGAGCCCATGGGTTCCAGAACAGCCTGGGCAACTTGGTGAGATCTCATCTCTGCAATGAATCAAAAAAATTAGCCAGGCATGGTAGCACATGCCTATAGTTCCAACTGCTTGGAAGGCTGAGGCGGAAGGATTGCCTGAACCCAGCAGGATGACACTGGGGTGTCAGTGAGCATGCCACTGCACTCCAGCCTGGATGACAGAGTGAGACTCCAACTCAAAAAAAATAAAAATAAAATAAAATAAAATGTCAGCCATCCATAGACCATGAATGGAAATACTGAATCCCTGCAGTGAAGCCACTTAGGACTCTGCTGTGGTTCTTATACACAGGTGAAGCCATTTTTTTATGAGGTCCCTCCTGTACTTGTCCTAAGAGTACAGTAAAGGTCTGATCTAGGCCGATCACCTTTCATATAGTACCTCATTTAATCCTCTCTTCAACCAAATAAGGGATATGAGAGGGTCAAGTAGCTTGTTGGATTGTATGTTAATAAGAGACTCCACCGGGTCTCAGTCTGGCTCTAAAATGGGCCCTCATTTCACTTTCTTTTTTTTTTTTTTTTTTTTGAGTTGGAGTCTCACTGTCGCCCAGACTGGAGTGCAGTGGCCGCTCCCAGCCACCGCAACCTCGACCTGCTGGGCTCCGGCGATCCTTCCGCCTCAGCCTTCCAAGTAGCCGGAACCACAGGCACTCGCTACCACGCCAGGCTAATTTTTGACGTACTGAAGAGATGAGGTCTCGCCAAGTTGCCCGGGCGGGTCTCGAACCCGTGGTTTCAGGCAATCCACTCACCTCGGCCTCCCAAAGCGCTGGGATTACAGGCTAAACCGGGCTCAGTGGCTCAGCCTGTAATCCCGCGCTTTGGGAGGCTGAGGTGAGTGGCTTGCCTGAGCCTGCGGGTTCGAGACCTGCCTGGGCAACTTGGTGAGACCTCATCTCTACAATAAATAAAAAAACTAGCTGGGCGTAGTAGCGTGCGCCTGTAGTTCCAGCTACTTGGAAGGCTGAGGCGGAAGGATCGCCGGAGCCCAGCAGGTCGAGGTTGCGGTGGCTGGGAGCGGCCATTGCACTCCAGTCTGGGCGACAGAGTG
>CAUYQG010184058.1:0-10059 GCA_963574415.1 Tarsius wallacei
TATTATGATATTGTGGGGTACAGTTAAGGGTTAGGTATACAAATATGCTTCGTTCAGGCACCCTTGTTGATAAGAGGTGTCTCCCCATCCCCAGAAAGATATTTACTACCATTAATCCCATCTTCCTACCTCTCCCCAGGCTTGTTCTAACAGTGGAAGCAGGGTGCTGAGAGAGAGCAGAAGTGTGCAACGCCTCTAGATCCTTGTCTGGGAATGGGCTCACCATCACTTCTATTGCATTCCGTGGCTCATGTTTGAGCTGCAAAATCACACAGCAAAGGCCATAACTAGATGGACGAGTAGGAGGATTGTAGCCATTTTTACAATGTATCATAACTAGTAGCCTAATACAAAGTTAATGCTCAATAAATGTTTAAACTCAAAGCAGGCATTGCAAGTCATGTCATTATCAGGTATCTATCATATGTTTGGAAGTATGTTCCTCTGTACTCTAAAAACACTAAGATCTAGGTGGTGTGTTGTCTACAAATTTAAGAAAGTTTGTGCAACAGGTAGATGTGTTAAGTGCAGGAGTTTATAACATGGTTTTAATACAGTAGTGACGTATGCTTGCTGGGAAGAATATACAAACAAAGCCCTAAATAATTAAAAAGTTACTCAGCTGGCCATTTTCAGAAAGTTTCATCAGTTGGCCTGAGAAAGGGATATGAACTTGACATTGACAATCTGGGTTCCCTCTGGGTCTAGGACAGATTGGGTCTGCTCTGCCTTAGAGACAGAAAGCCTCCAAGAGTACTAGGGTGCTGAGGGTAGAACTTCTTCTTACAATCATGTACAGTCTTGGTGTTTTCAGGCTACCAGTGACCAGTGTTTATCAGGTTTGCTGGCATATTCATCATTCAATTACAGAATTTTAATGACAACATTGGGGAAATCATATGGTTTGGCTTTAATCACTGGTGAAGTGGAAAACAGTGAAAACAAAAGCACTAGGCTAAAAAGGAGCCATTTAATTTGATATTTTTTAGTTCAATGAGCTAAACAGCTGAATTAATTAAAACCTACTTTAGGGCCACTTTGTATACTTAACTAGCACAAACAGAATCTCAGGGCCTCGAGGGGCCATGGGTGAGAAGACCTCCAACACTAGCAGCAAGCTGCAGTTTTAGAAACACATGTTGTTTGAAAATCACACACTCTTGCAGAGGAACACTGGAGTTTATTGTGGATGTGGGAATAAACCAGGTCATAAGCAGTGGAGTAAAAAGACCTGGGAGGGTGGTGATTTGGGGGAAGGGTATGAATTAGACTCAGGCAGGCTTTGCAGAACAGAATAGTACTGTTGTTAGACCAGAGTCTGCTAGAGAGAAAAAATAGGTTTGCCTAAAGGAGTAGGCCAGAAGGAACCTTTATTCAGACGGAAGATTGTCTGTGGGCTGTGAATTCAGGATTCTAGTATGTGCTGCTGGGTTGGAGTGCTATGAACTTTAGATTGGGTCCATGCAGGCTCCTCTGTGATCCTGCTTGCTGTGTGACCTCCGGCAAGTCACTGCAGCCTGCTTGGCCTCAGATAACTCATCGGTGAAAGAGAAAATATTATTATAACCACACCTCTATTACAGGGCTGCTAGAAAACTGGTATTATCATGCACATCACACAAGCTGATATTAGTTGTTAATATCTGTCTATCTATCTATCTATCTATCTATCTATCTATCTATCTATCTACCTAATCTATATAAAATCATGGTAAACCTTAACATCTCATGATTCACAGGAACCCTTAGTACTTAATGGGAATTGTATCACAGGCAATAGCTCCACTTTCTCTGTGTTTATAGGCACTTTTTGTAGGCAGGTGTAACACATGCTGTTGGTGCCCAACTCATGTCCCATCATCCTGCTGAAGCTTCTTGGTGTATCTTCTTGCAAATACAGCAGGCTTAAAGTACATACCTGGGAATGAATGTTTCCCAGGAGCAGGCTTCAAGCAACTACAAAGAGGAGTTAATGAATAGATACCCAGCTCCTTTATTCCTTGGGTGGGACAACTCTGAAGCACATTCTTGACCCTCTCCCAGGCATCTCAGTGAGATTGAGCCATAGTTGCCCACAGAGATAATCTGTGTATCAACACCCCTTGTACTGGCCTTCTGCCCTTTCATATCATACTTCTTCACATCCTTCCTAGTGCTTCTCGGGAACACCTCCCAAATAAACCACTTGTGTTAAAGTGTCTGTGCCAATAGACACTAAGGACTATGTCTCATTTATTTCTAAATACTAGTACTTTGATCCTGGGGCACAGAGAAGTGTTTGTCAAAGAAAGTTTAAGTTCTACCCTTGGGAGGTCCAACAAATAAACTGGTTCTATTCTTCTCATGACAATTCTTTGCACCAACCTAGTTTTCATTCAATTCCCAACCCCCTCACCCTGCCAAATCGTATTTTCTCCAAAAGCCAAATTTCCAATTCTTTTGAACTTTCTCTCACGACTTGATTTTAGGTTTTCTCCCTATTCTAGATTCTGTATTCGCTTTGATACTATCAAATATTGGCAGTTCAAAACTGAGCTTGGTAATGAACTTGATGTTTGCTCTGTAGCCAGATAATGTGGTCATTGTTGCAGGCAATATCTTAAATCTGTAAGCTGATCAGACATATGGCCATGTTCTACAGCCACTGGCTAAACCCTTGCGTCTTTCTCAAATGCCTTCTGAATGCATGCCCTTTGACCTCAAGATGTAACAGTCATTTAGTTATTGTTCAAGAAACATTCACTAATGAATGTGTACTATATGTCAGGTTTGGGGTTAGGGTCTTGTCTCATAAAACTGAAAACAAATGCCTGTATTTGAAAAGCTTGACTTAGTCACCTGGGAGATATAGTAGACACTTTTTTTAAGGCTATAACTTGCTTTTATTTTTATTTAAAAGCGGTGTGAACATTTGTGTCTAGAAGTACAGTACCATTTTGGTGAATGCTATATCTCTTAGTGTCATTTATTTCTTATTTTTTAAAATTCTTATTTTTTTATTATAAAGATATGGGGTACAATTCAGGGTTAGGTATACAAACATTGATTATGCAGTTATCCTGGTTGATGAGGTATGCCCCTCCCTCCCCTAGCAGTTTCCCTCAACTGCCAAGCCCACCCTCCCTCCCCTGACAGTTTCCCATTACTGCCAAACTTAATACATCATTTTAGACTGAAAGAGACACGCAAGAAAACCATTATGGTACATTGTGGTCAATGTTACGTGACATAGCAGTAGTTCTCATAGTGTTATACTTGGATTTGCAGCATCAGCGTCATCTGAAAACCTAGAAGTGCAAGCCCCACGCATTCAGATCTACTAAATCAGAAACTCCAGAACTGGGGCCAGGACCAGAAATCTGTGTTTCAACAAGCCCTCCAGTGACATTGATGTTTCCTAGAGTTTGAGAACCACTGTGACATGATAGTAAAGAGAAAAGTCTGGGTTTATTTAAGTGTATATTTATGTATGTGTGTGGAGATAGTTAGGTATATATCGAAAGAGAAATTGAGGAAGGCTTCTTGGATTAGGGAACTCTGAAGTAGGTCAGTTTTGACAAAGTAACATGAGAGTGTTGGCTGTATCTTGGCTGTGTCTTGGGATGGGTGCAAACCTATCCCAAGATGATACCTAATTTAAAATGTATTCTTTTTTTCAAATACAGAATCTTATTTACTTTTCATAAAATCCAGTTAGATGTTCTTTTCACTGTTTTACAAATGAAGGAATACAGTAGCCCCTGCCCCACATTCTCACTGTGCCACAAAATGACTGTGCGGCCTTGAAAGCTCAGATAATTGTGTCTTGATTAAGGAAAAATCATTACTTAACAGTTCATAATCATAGAATGGGAAATGTAAAAAACACATTTCTACATGACAGAAAAACCTGTGTTTTACAAGAGGATCCACCCAAGGTTCTCTTAAACAATGCTGCCCTTTTCCCTTCTCATGCATCATGATTTTAAACCTTTTAAGGGCAGGATGTTCTTTACCAAGTCTCCAGCACAATGCTCAGTGCATAGTGCTCCACGCGTTTTCCTCAATTTGATTTCCCAGGAACAAATGGTGCAAAGCAGGTTGTCCATGTTCCTTTCTTTTCATCCACATGCCACTAAGCAATTGGTTTAGGTAATTGCAAATGTAAATGGTTGATTTGTGCTGAATAGTTGTTTTGTTGATGTAAAGACATAACCTTCCTGTGGAGAATGATTTGGAGGTGTGGATTTTTTTTTTCTTTGCAATCCCTGGAGTCCCGATCACATATATGGACAAAGCAACCCTGCAGTGCAGGTGATTTTTATTGTTATAGAATAATATAGAGTATAATTTAGCATGTACAAATGATAGGAATTCCTAATGCCTGTGTAGTGCTTTCTGTTTTACAAAATGCATTCGCATCCATTAACCCATCTAATATTCACAACTTTGTGAATTATTGTCAGAATTATTATTTTTTAGGTGGGGAAGGTATGGCTAGAACCAGTGTAACATCACTTCTGCTGTACTCCGTTGGCAAAGCAGTCACAGACCAACCCGACATTAAGAAGAGGGGAAGTCAATTCCACCTCTCAATGGGAAGACGTCAAAGAAGTTGCTCCATCTTTGATCTACTATAGTGACCTTATTACTTAACCTTTCTGAGCCTCAGTTTTATCTGTAAAATGCAGATAATACCTGTATCATAAGGGTTGTAGTAGGTACTCAGAGAATGGCGAACACTGTCTTTAACCAGTGGGGAAATAATTTGATTTATTTTAATAAGTGATTAACTTGTCATAATATGTGGCTATATGGAAAGACGTGTATTAAAAGTAAGAAGGCAAGGATTAAGTAAGAACTTTGACTGTCTTGGAGTATTAAGCAATATCATCTAATGTCTAGGTTTTTTTTTCCTTTAAAGTTAACACTTATATAGTGTTTTCCATATGCCAAACGCTGTTTTAAGTTCTTATGTTTATTGATTTGTTTAATCTTCACAATCATCCTGTGGGGTTGGTGGACTTCCCCCCCCCATTTCACTGCTTTGTAAACAGAGGTAGAGAGGGGCTGAGGAGCTTTCTTGAGTGAACAGTAGAAGCAGAGCCTGGCATGCTGACCCAGATACCATGCTCATCACTCTCACATATCAGTTTTGTTGTGTATACATCAAGTCACTCCTCCCATTGCAGGGCAGGTATACTTACCTTGAAAACAAATAATTAAATCAAAATTTGTCCCAGATGTTTTTTTATTCCCCCCCAGACTTAGAAATGAGTACATATGAATTTCCCAAGAAATGCTAATAATTTTTTTTGTAATTAAGAAATTTGAGAAAGCAGGATATCAGATATCTGCTCAAAGTCCTCATGGAATTTTTCCAGAAGGCCCTTAGTGCTTTCTAAGACATAATTGCCTCTTTCTGAAAAAAACTCCTCTGGGAGTAGAGCTAACAGTGGGCACGGAATATTGAACAGGCCTCTCCATGAAACCTCGAGACTTGGGGTCCTTTGTCTACTTTTAAGTATACATTGTCAACTTCCAGAATTATAGACATCCTTGACAGTGTTTCCTAATATTTTCTCCCTATGGGGTGAAACAGTTGAATTATTCATCATTTCTGTTTATGGACCTTTGATATTCAGTAAAGCACAGGAAAAACTTGGAAAGATCAGCATGTCCAGAGAATCAGTATTCTAAAAGGGCATTTGTCGAGTGGTATTTCTCATTTGCTGCTTGAATCTTCAGAAGAGACAACTGAGTTAATTAATAAAACAAAACAGAATATATCATTCATTGGTGGTGGTTGGTACTGATGAGGTCCATGCATCTAGTAAAGACGAGATCAAGTTAATTGGAAAAGAAATTGGAAAAATTATAAATTACAGCTCTGTTGGTAGTTGTGGTAGTTGTTTGAGTTGAGCCAATTATTAATTTTAATAGATCTCATGTTTGAGCTGCATATGTCAGCAGGTGAATATATTAATTGAGCTTGTTTTGTTGGGTGAAATGCTACATTTTCTAAATGGCATCACATTTCATTTACTCATTATCACTGAAGAACCTGCCACTTAAAGCAAAAAATAATGTAAAAAAATTTTTAGTCAATTGAATTACACTTCCAGATATGCCAAATGTGTCTACTACTACAGTCAGCATTTTACCTTACTCGACCCATCTATGCAGTCACTATGATTTGGTAAGAATGGAGGCACAGCTACTTCCACTGTGGTCTACTCACCTTGAAACCCACATTTTGTAAAAGGAGACAGATGGCATAAGGCAATAAATATTCTTGGATAAGAAATCTACGTGAAAGGAATTGTGAATTATCTCCCAAAGGCAAACTGCTAGCTACCTCAGTGAGCAAAAAGGCAATACTATGTTAGATTCTGAAAAGACTGTTTAGAGAAGAGGTGAGTAGGTGGACAAGGGAATGATATAAAAGTTGACAGCATGTTCTCTTTACAGCTCTGGCAATATTTATCTGGGTTACCTTGGGCAAGTTCATATAGAAAGGTGGTTAGACTTGACAATCTTTGAGGGACTTTTCATCTCTCATAATGCAATCATTGTGGGTTCCAGCAACAGTTTGAGTACCTGAGAGATGGTCATTCAGCCACTCCTGGAATATTTTCTAGGTTGTACAGACCAAAAGTTTATTCTACTAGAGTCTTACAACATTAGGCAGATAAGACATTGTTATTTTTTCTACTTTATGAATGAAGAATGTATTAATTAGGGCTCTTCCTATTGAAAGTTATAAGAACCTGACTTGAATAGATTTAAGCCAAAATGATAATGAAGAATTCACTCAAAAAGTCAGCCAGGACCTCAAAAGAGAACCCGCCTCTCTCACATTCTTGGCTCGCCCCTTTTCAGGCTGGCTCATTTCCAAAACTTTTTTAAGGGATCAATATGGCCACTGGCAGCTCCATCATATATCCTCTAAGTTCATTCAAACTAGTAGAAATGTGACAGCTTTTGAGTTTCCTATAGTACAAACAAAAGTCTTACCTCTCATTGCATTGGATCTTGCATTCAATCTTGAAGCAATCACTATAACCAAGGACCTGTAATACTCTAATTGGATGACTGAGTCTCATGGAGTCAGAAATCTGACTCACTCTAACAGAAGTGCGTGACTGAGAATATAGAAGAGGTTGGTTACAAGAAGAATATATGTTGAAAGAAGGCATGAATGTTTAGCAACTACAATATAGTTAATGCCCTTTATTGTGAGTCCAAGGCCCAGAGAGGTTAAGGGACTTGCCTAATCACACAACTAATAAACTCAGTGAAATACCCTTTACGTGATGAATCCGCCTTATTCACCTTTGCCTATCCACTACCTGGACCAGCCTCTTTTTGAATGAAAAATGGAATGAATACTACGTGATTGAGACTTGAACCCATGTCTTCTAACTTTGCACCTTAATGCTCTTTCCCTTGGGTGTCTGTAAACCTACATCTGTAGAAGCCCTTACACCGTATGTGGAAATTTATAAACGATTATTGTTTTTTATAGAAAGTGGCTTTGAGTTTCTCAAAGGATTTGCTGATTTGAGACCTCCCCTACTCAACTGTTTTCTCCCCTGGATTCAGTTATCACCACTTCTTGATGAATTTTATCAGCACGAATAGGAGATTCGGTGAAATGATGACATTGCTGATTAGTCCTGTCTACCATTATATGAAGCTGACAGATCCTTCTTTGAAGAGTCACTCCATGGCTGGTAGTATTGGAAATGAACATATGATGCAGTGTGAACTACTGTACTTGGGATTTTAAATCAAACTTGTGATGAGGGGAATAGATTTACATTTGCAGCTTTCAAGTACAAAGCAGCATTAGTGCACTCATGTTGAACTAGCATTATACCTGGGGTTTAATTTCCAAGTGAGATTTTGCCAGACAATTATTTTCTCAGAGGCTGTTAAGTAGAAATTAAGGAAAACATAGAGTTCAAATGTAGTTTTGAATTTTGCTGGGACCTTTCCTTGCATGTCTCTATCTGTGTACTCAAAAGATAGTCCATTCTTCTATTGAATATTTGTTGCTTCTAAGACCATGAGGACAAAAGGAATATCTCAGATACTGTCTGTAAGCAGGTCTTGTCTATTTTACCTTATACATGCCTCAATTGAACTATACTTTCAGGTATGCCAAATGTTTATACTACTACAGTCAGCATTTTACCTTACTTAGGCATATCTCTTATATCTATCCTCTACGCCATTTCAATTCTCATTGTCCTAGTCCAGGCATTCAACAGAGTACATCAGGTTTATTGTGGCTTAACATAATAAAACCTTACTTCTCACTTATGTTGTAGGCCAGTGTAAGTTGCAGGGAGTTTCTGCTCCATATGTCATTCAGGGACCCAGGTTCCTTCTATTGTATAACTCCACCATCATCTAGCAGCATCTTTTCTGCATATAGCTGGAAGATGAGAAATAGAGAGTGTGAGAATCTCAAGGCAGTTTATCAGGGTCCAGATCTGGAAGTAATGTGCATCATTCCTATCCTCATTTCATTAAGACTAAGCCACATGGGCTTCACCTAAAGGGAGGCTGGGAAGTGTAGTGTAGCTATATACCTAGGAGGAAGAGGAAATTTCTTTGCCAAACCTGGAATATTGTAATAATCTCCAAAATAACTGATCTCCTGGCTTACAGTCTATCCACACTGTCATCAGAGGTATCTAAAGTACATTTGTCACCTTGTTTTTCCCCAACTATTTCAGTAGTTGCTCAGTGCTTTTAAAAGAAAGCTCAAATTATATAGTATGGCATGCAGGAGAATTCTTAATCTTGCCTGGCTTCTCCAGCCTGTTTTCTTCTAAGGTCTCTCTCTCTCTCTCTCATACCTGATGCTCCAGCTTTTCTAAGTTTCTATGGTTCCAGAATACACAAGACTACTTTTTTCACCTCCTGCATTTGCACATGCTACTTCCTATGCTTAGAATACCTTTCTGAGTTGTCGTTCCCATCTGCTAGTTGAATAACTGTCTATTTCTTTCAAGATTCAGCTCAGTTCCTCTGTGAAGTCTTTTGCAATACTTCCCGGCTCCAGGTAGAAGTAATCACTCATGCTTTTGTTCTTTTTTTCCCAGACCACTGCAAAGAGCATACTACAGTTTAGGGGGTGGATTACATAATTCTATTTTTTTTTTTTTGAGTTGGAGTCTCACTCTGTCGCCCAGACTGGAGTGAAGTGGCCACTCCTGGCCACCGCAGCCACCACCTGCTGGGCTCCAGCGATTCTTCCGCCTCAGCCTTCCGAGTAGCTGGGATTACAGGCACGCGCTACCATGCCCGGCTGATGTTTTTATTTATTGTAGAGATGAGGTCTCGCCAAGTTGCCCAGGCGGGTCTCGAACCTGCGGGCTCAGGCAATCCACTCACCTCAGCCTCCCAAAGCATGGGATTACAGGCTGAACCACCTAGCCCGGCTACATAATTCTTAAGAGTAAAGGTGTCAGACAGTTCCTGAGTCTGTATTTGAATCTCAGCTATACTATATACTAAATCTATGGGCTTAGGCAAGTCACTGAACGTTTCTAAGCTTTTGTGTGCTTATGTTAATAGACATAGCAGCAGTACTGTTAGGGCTATTGTAAAATTTGAATAAAATAATACAATTTAGTGCTTGGCAACTAATACACACTCAATAAATGATAGCTCTTGATATTGCTGCTGTTCCATTTCTATTTCACTTTATAGAGTCTAAATAACTTAACTACAGACACTGTATCTTCCTACTCATCTTTTTTTTTTTTTTTAAGTTGGAGTCTCACTCTGTCATCCAGACTGGAGTGCAGTGGCCGCTCCCGGCCACCACAACCTTGACCTGCTGGGCTCTGGCGATCCTTCCGCCTCAGCCTTCCAAGTAGCTGGAACTACAGGCGCGCGCTACCACACCCAGCTAATTTTTTGATTTATTGTAGAGATGAGGCCTCACCAAGTTGCCCAGGTGGGTCTCGAACCCGCGGGCTCAGGCTGTTCACTCACCTCAGCCTCCCAAGCCGCGGGATTACAGGCTGAGCTACCGAGCCCGGTCCATTCATTTTTGATATA
>CAUYQG010184063.1:0-27370 GCA_963574415.1 Tarsius wallacei
AATCTATATTTTATTTTATTCTACTCAGTTTACCTATTAATAACTTTCCTATTGATAAACAATCTATTCCTTTGCTTTATCCTAATACAGACAATGGAACTTAAACAAAATAACTAAAACCAGTTTTACATAATGTGGCTCAATCAAAAGGTCATTCTGGGCTCTTAGTTCCTGGGGTCTTTGATGTGTTCCTGGCTTGTACCAGGGGCTGTACAAAAGCCAAAACCACAGTCAAAGGGAAATGGGAACAACAAGTTTCTAATGTTAGCTTGTGTTCATCCCTGTCTGGAGTTTTCATGCTTGAGCTAACAGAAGGCTATCATGCCAACAGAAGGCTGTCATACCAACAGAAGGGAGAAGCAATGAAGTCATGGCTCCCGAACACACTTCTAGTGGTCTCAGGGTCAATGGCCCCCCTGATTCCTAATGCTCAGTGGGCCTCCTTGGCCGGCTTCCAACAGGGAAGTAAGGAAGGCAAAATCAGGACAGTGGCATGTGTGTGCAGTGAGACACTCTTCAGTGTTGTGGCACTGTTACACAGGCTAGAGGTCACTTAGTTGCACTGCAAACATTAGTTCTAAATCTACTAAGGTCATCACTGGATAGCATACGGTTTTCACTGGACAAAATTAAGAGCATCCAAGAGACATACAAGTAGAAAGTCAGGAAGTGAGTCCCTTTCGATCTGATTTCATGCACTCTAATGAAAACCATTGAATGTGGGTTAACCAGACAGCCACACGTGGGAAGTGATCTCTTTTTAAATAAATGTTTTCTTGGCCAGGCTCAGTGGGCTTAGCCTGTCATCCCAGCACTTTGGGAGGCCTAGGCGAGTGGATTGCCTGAGCCCACAGGTTCGAGATTGTCCAGCCCGGGCAATTTGGCAAGTCCTCATCTCTACAATAAATAAAATAAAATAAAATAAAATAAAATAAAATAATAAAATAAAATAAAATAAAATATAAAATAAAATAAAATATAAATATTTTCTTTCTTCAAAAAAAATGTGAGTTAACACAGAAATTAGACAATTTGCAAAAACTGGAGATAAAAAGACATATGAGCATTATCTCCAAAAAAAATTCTCAAAGATCTTTTTCTTAATTCAGGTCAGTTAGTGCTTATAACACTGTACCTCTTTTCCATCATGAGTCTTTGAGTCCCAAGACATTGCTCCATTTAAACTTTCACAAACTTTTCCTCAGTTTTCAATTTTGGCTTAATAGTTTTCACTCATTGGTTTTGAATCTGAATTTCAACATTTAGATAAATGATAAGACTTAAAAGAATACTCAACCAACCTTGTGAAAAGCAATGTCCTCTCTTATCCTTTTTCCTCTCTAAAGTTGTAATTTGCATCTATTGGTTCAAAATTTCTATGATAGTCACACAAAAGCTCTACTCTCACCAACATTATGATATAATTATGCACAATACTTTTGGAATGTATTCAAATTTATTCAAAAATATATTTTACATGAGAATTTATTACTGTGTTTGCATTGGAACCACTTTGCAAAAGGATTCATCATAGAGTTCCTTTAAACATAGAGTTGCCTTTGTGCAGTTACAATACCATTCCATTTGTAAACGTTGAATTTTCACACAACTTTTCAGGAAAATATTCATTACCTAAAGCTCAGTGAACTACAACCTTTGAAAAATCGCTACTTGTCATGATAGTTCAAATAAAGTACGTTATAAAACCACACACACTCACTTTACTTTGTTAAAGTTTGGAGGGGCCTTGCTTGTTTTTAAGGAAACCCAAGAGCTCAGAGCCCCATTTAAGTATCAGAATAACATGAGAAGGGCAATCAAGCTAACGCTAACCCCCTAAGGAGACATCTGAGAAGTTGAGAAAGAATTAGCTGGAAGACAGTGAAGAGAAAGAATAAACTCCTCGATGATGTTGGTATTTGATGCTCCATAAATATTTTCATGTTTCTGCATTGTCAGAGCTTTCTGAGGAAAGATTTCTAGAAACTTGGGTTAAAGGATAATTGAATAGCAACCCTAAAAATAGGGATCCCTGAGAGATATAAAGTCTTAATGCATTTGCCTTCCAGAGTGATGAAGGAAGATCCTCTCTTCTACTCTCCAGAGAGGAATTGTTTACATCCCAGAGAAAATGACTCGCTATATCTTCTGAGAGAAAAATGCATAGACACTGACCACCCTATATAAGTTCCAATATTCACAATTTTGTGGTTCTTCTCCTGTGGTTCATGCAGGGGACATCAGATCCTCATTGTACCATCTATGTGAAAGTGAATCCTAGGGAACTAGCAACAAGATGCTCAGTGAGAAATAATGTGTCTGTTTCCTGATCCAGAAAACTTGTATTCTCTGTGCAGGAAAAATAAATAAAAATCAGGCAGATATTAAGGAGTGATAACAATGACAACAATAATAACGTATAAAAAGAGAATTTGTGAATAAAGAACGAGAAGAACATTAGAAGCAGGGGAAAATTCCTCTTACACAGGCAAGAATTTCTCGATGTTGGCACTATTGACATTTTGGGCCAGATGATTCTTCATTGTGGGGGATCATTCAGGACATTCAGCAGCATCCCTGGCCTCTGCCCACTATGTCACTAGCGCCCCTTCCAATAGTGACAACCAAAAATACTTCCAGACATCGCCAAATGTCTCCTGGGGTGTAAAACCACCCCTAGTTGAGAGCCACTGATAAAGACAGATCTCATCAATGTCCTCAACTATGGCCTTAAATGTCATCAACAAATGTCATCAACAAATGTCATCAACTATGGCCTTAAATTCAGAGTTGCCCTCAAATATGGCCTCTTACGTAGTCGCAGTGCTCCTGACTTTCTTCTTTGACTTTAGTAGACATTACCTCAAAATTCGTTTGCATTGTTGCATTTAAGTCACCCTACCCCCAAAGGAATAATTAAAGAAATTATTCTATCTAGAATGTTAGCTCTCCTAGAATAAATTATGGAATACATTTTTTATTTACTAAAGAAATGGTCCAATTACTTGGATAATCATAGTTTAATTTAAAAACAAAATACTGATATACAAAGGAGTACACCATCTACTGAGGGTTGAAGGGACATAATTCCATATCACCATTTATCCAATTTTTAATGTTTTAATATTTCCACAGTATTCATTGAGAGTGATGGTCTACTGAAAGCTTGAACATCTCCACTAATAAGAAACTCACTTCTCCTGGAGAAGTCCACTGATTTCTAGGCAGCTTGGAACTTTAGAATGTTCTTCTTTAAACTGAGGAAAGAAAAAGTATTTTATCTTCCAATTACTGACCCAGTGAATCATCCAAAGCAAATGTAAACTCCTTCCCATATGACAGCATATCATATGGTTGTATTCAATAACATGTTTCTTCAGCATTTACCTTTTCTAGATTAAATACCTATAATTCCTTCCATCATTTTTCACAGGGAAGAATTTAGAGTCCTTTCATTCTCCTGGACATTCCCTGAAATGTTGGCAGTTTGTTCATATGGCATTTATAATCTTGCTTCCAAAATTGAATGCCACGCTCCAAGCATTCGAACGTTAGTCACTCTGCAGATAGCAGAGGGACTATCATTTCCCCATTTGAGACACTACATTTCTTTTCATATAGCCTGTGTTGATTGTGTCTAATAATAAAGCCAACAAAGAAAAGTTAGAGGGTCTACATGAGGCCAATGGTATACTTCTGATGAATAATAAAGAAAATAGAGATTTTGTTACCCTTTTGCCTTCTCTAACAAGAAAAATTGTCTCCTGAAAGAGAATTTTCAAAGATAAAATGGCATCACTTTTTTCCCCAGACTAATCGTATTGCTAACTTGTATTGAATTGACTCTCAGTTTCAGCTCCAAAATGTCTCCTCTCCTACATGATGCTGACAGTCCTCTTTCTTTATTGGTGATATGAGTATTTGGATCCAAGTTTAGAACCTTGCATTTAATTTCATACCAGCCAGTCCCTATGATAATAGTTTCTAGATTTGTATTTAAGATTAATATAAAATTCTGCAAGTCTATAATTATGAGCTCTACATCCTCAAGCTTTTAGAAAAGCATAGCGCTCTTTGCCTATTGCTCTCCTCTAGAACTTTCTACTGTTCACATTTTCAGACACCCTCAGTCTCATTCATGGCAATCTTCTCCATTTCCCACTAAGAGAAGGTGAGCTTGCCATCAGTGGACTTTCTCCATTGACCCACTTCAAGAGAAGGTGAGCTTGCCATCAGTGGACTTGATCAAGCATACACTTGACCACCTGTTATTGAGAATTCTGTTATTGAGAGTTCTCTTTTAGGAAACAATTTACCTTGGCATAAATGACAAAAGAAAAACACCTATTTTGTTTATTATTAATCAGAATTATACCATTTTTAACCTCAAGCAATCCACATATTCTTTCTCTGCTTGTCCAGTTGCCAATATGAGAAACCAAAGTCTCTTTTGATGTTCTCATTTTTTTCTCACCCTAAGTCTCTGAACACCAGTCTAGGTCATGTTGACCGAAGATGTTTTGGGAGACGTGAGTTTGAGACCCTGCTCAAAATAAAGCAGAAGTTGTCCAAGAAACTAAACGCGATGTAACCTTCCAGGATTATATAGCTATTAGTGGATAACTGGTCCTGACCTCAACTGCTACAACACATCAACTTAAAGTTTGCACTACTTTGCCAGAAATTCTTTAGACAGCTCAGAGAAGTTTCAGAATGAAGAGTTTCTTCAACAAGGAAAATAATAATAGCCTGGATACTTTGAAACTTCTGGTGGGATTATGGTTTCCTCTGCACCCCTCCATCCTCACAGACACACAATCAGACATCTATTGCAAAAATGCAAAATTCCTCTAATATGCTCTCACTCTCTACTTTCTAATGAGTTCCCTTCAATACCTTTAAAAGGCTATTTAAGGCTCACCAACTCTGGGAAACTTTTCCTGAACAACTTTGTCATTCTTATACCATCTTTCTGATGCTAACTACTTAATATTCTGGCATGCCTTCCCAATACCTTGTAATTTATGGAGATGGCAATAGTGTCTGGTCTTCCATAAGTGCCCCAAACAACTAAAAAAGAATAGATAAATGTGTTGAACTGAGCCCTCAGCCAAAAGCGACACCTAGAATATATGCTTGAAATATCAAGTTATTTTATGCACCAGTATTTTTGCCTTGTATTAATAATCTGTCGACTTTCACAAGCAGTATTTTTCCTGATTCATTTCTGTTCCATTTGCTGCCCCTGATAGCCTTTTAATTAAGCAGCTTGTTTGTCAAATGCCAGTTTGTTATGCTTGTTCTCCTTCATGGATTCCAAAATAATCAAGGCAGGTGTTGTATAAATTGTATAGGATGACACGCTGTCATGATCAATTGCTAATTAATTTCAGATTCTCTCTGCTCCTGTAATGTGGGTGCACTCTCTCAAATGGAAAACAATAAACAATCATTACACATTTTGTGTTTTTTAAAGCACTTCATAATGATAGCAAAACTGAGATTAATTTTTAAGCAAGTGTTTTCCTCCAAGTGTTAGCAAAGTCTCTGCTGTCCAGAAACTATTGCTGGTTTTATTTTTTATTCTAATAAGTCAGAGATAGTTTCTAGGCAACATGCAAATGCATGGGAAAAAACAATTCCGCCTTAGATAGATCTCTCATACACTATTAAGGTGGAGCATTTTAAAGAGAAGTCAGTAAATGTAGAGAGCATTTCTTCATATTTTTAACAACAGAAGAATCACTCATTCTTTCACAGAAACAAAGAACTGAGTATTCCATGTTTTCACTCATAAGTGGACCTCGAACAACTATCATAATACTATAAGAAAAGGATTGACAGTAGTGGGAAACTGCGGGGGTGTGAGGCGGTGGGAAAGTGGGATTGGCTGTAGTGGGAAACTGTTTGGGGAAGGGGCACACCTCATCCACAAGGGTACCTGCACAGTGAATATTTGTATACCTAACCCTGAATTATACCCCACATTTTTAAAATAAAAATTTAAAGGTGGAAAAAAAAAGAAATATCACTCATAAACTGGAGAGTTATTCCTCTGTGCCAGGTACGGAACATAAATTTCACCAGTTAACCTTTACGCCAACTCAACAACGTTGGCACTACTATGCTCTAGGCGAGGGATCTGTTGTGGCAGATGTCACAGGCCACATGTCATATATCAGTTTGGGGTGAGTCCCTCAAAATCACACAGCACTGGTTGAGCAGTGGACTTTATGTGGAGAAAGAGGAGAAACGTCATTGGCCAGACTGAGCCCATACAGGCTTGAGTTGCCACTCACTTTGTCTCAGAGGCAGGCGTGCTGCACAGAACCGGCGAAGGGGCAGACCAGCAGGCCAGGATACTCTACTGAATTTTCAGTTTGACTCCATATTTTTCACCATTAGCAGGACACTTAGGATATAGCCATTGAGTCCAGGAAAAACAAACAAACTGTGTGTGAGTGCGGTCTGGTTTGAGGTGCCAGGGTTTACAGGAGCTGTCATCAAAGCCACTTCCTAAGCCCTGAAAACCTCGAGGACAGTGAGAAATCACAGCCGCTCCTATCATGGATAGAAACAGTCCCAGGAGTGGCTTCTTCATCGACAGAAGAGGAGGGCTGAGTTTCAGAAAGCTTTGTCCAGGTGACCTAGAGTGAACCCTCTGCGGTGACATTTAGATTATTTTGTTCGTTGAGTCACCAAAACTGAGCCTTAGAGAGATTCAATGACAGATCAGAAGACAGCTGAATGGTATCACTAGAATGCTGAAAGAAACAGGTAATCTAGAATTATGAGCCTGAAAGACTGTTTATTTTTTAGAATATGATCGTCAAAAGCTGAGAGTGTTTACTCTCAACAGAACTACAATAAAGAAATACCAGGATGTACTCGAAGAAAAAATGAAAGCAAAAAGACATATGAGATGCAAGAGGAAATAAAGCACAAAATGACTGTCAAGCATGTAGATAATTTTCAATAAACACTGTTTGGATTAAGAAAAAAGATGAAACAACATATAATGGGTAGGATTTGAAAAACACAGAACAAATAATGGATGATAATAGCATATAGGTCAGACGAGGATGATCAGAAAAATATATCCTGTGGTCCTTATTTTCCTTGGGAGAGGGATTTTGATATATCTAGACTTAGGTCTTATAATAATATTTTATAAGTAACTATTTAAAAAGAAAAATGTATAACGGGCTGGGCTAGGTACTGAAACCACAGACATGACAATGACTCCACACGAAAAGTGCTGCAGGTAAAACAGTGTGAAAGACCTACCTCACCAAGAAGGAGTGGTCACAGGGGCACAGTGCGATAACTGGCCGGTTTAGGGAGAGCTTTCCAGAGGAAATGCTATCTGAGCTGGATTTTAAGACGAACCAGAGTTGATAAGACCCTGTAAGAAGCCGTGGGCAGATGCACAGAGGTGAGGGAGTCTCTGGCAAGTCTGGGAAACTGCAAGTGAGTTCTCAAGAGGTGAATGGGGATTGTTTGTTCTGAAGTGAAGCATAACGTCTATTGAAATCGTTTCTATTATGTTCAAAATAACATATTAAAACACAGGCATACGCGCAAACACAGGAAATCATCGGTTGGTAGAGAATGTTCAGTAATACTGGGATATATTGTTTTAGGAAAATTATCGTGGCGGTGAAGTGCAGGGTAGGCTGGAAGAGCAAATGTCAGGATGAAGACAGTGACAATGGAGTTACAAAGAATGGACCCAGAGCTGACACAACCTGGCCATTGTTTGGTGTTGAAAGGTGGCGTCTCGCTTCTTTGATGGTTACATAATTGTCTTAGAAAGATGAGTCCAGGAGGGGAAAAGGACATATTTGGGAGAAGTTTCTGTAAAAGAAGTTCATTCCAGATGCTGTTTCTGGGAAACAAAGTTTCCCACCTTGCACTTACTGTCTGAATTGTTTCTATATTGTTGTTACAAGGTTCATGATTTAGTCACTCTAGCCTATGACCTTGGGAAGGTTGGGATGAATTGAACCACTTTTATTTTTCACAGAGCTAAAGTAGACCTGAGGCCATAATAGGTGCTCAACAAATGCTAAATAAATAAGTGAATTAATGTGTGAATACTTGCCCCCCTCCCCATGTTTACCAGGACTAAATATTATAATATGGTATCAGGTAATTTCTCTGCTGAGAGACCTGCTAAAAGCATCTTTCTCTTAGACTTAATTCAAAGGGAGAAGGAAATCTGACTCTCTGTACCAACACAATCCCAGGTGCATTTTATGTGTACTCTAATTTCATTCCTTCAATAGACATCAGTTGCATGAATGGTCTGGACAATATTCTAGGCATTAAGGACACAACAGTTAACAAAGACATATTCTCTGTCCTCGTGGATATGGAGATTTCAGGGAATATGAGCAGGGAACAAGGTAACTAATAGAAGAAAAGCTAAACTGAGAATGAGAACTGTAATAAAGGAAATAGAGGGGAGACATAAATAAGAGGCATAGGTTAAGTTGAAAGGTTTTTTTGAGAAGACGACATTTAGGCTGAAACCTGGACAAGAAGGACCCAGCCATATGAAGGTCTAGAAAAATAACTGCTTCAGACAAAGGGAAGGACAAGTGAAAATATCCTGGGGCAAGAAATAGTCTAGTTTGTGAGAGCAAAAGAAAAAGCATGAGTGAGGTTAATGCTTGATCAGCCAGGAGGAGACAGGTAAGACCTGGATCAGGGAAAGTAAGAAACCCAGCCATGGAGGGTACAGTAGGGCATGATGAGGATATCAGTGTTCTTGAACTTGCAATGGAAAACCATGAAAAATGTTTTTTTAGCAAGAGAGTGACACGATTGGAAGTACATACTCTGGCTGCAGAGTGGAAGATAGATTTGGAGGGGAGTTCACAGAGAGGCCAGTTGGAAGACTCTCCCCAGTGGTGAGGAAAGAGATGAAGAAAAGTGGGTGGGTGGTTGAAGACATATTTTGGAGGCAGAACACGCAAATATTGCTGGCCATTTGGGTGTGGGTAATGAGAACAAGATAGACATCAAGGGTAAAGCCTCGGATTTTGGTCCAGCAACTGAAAGCATGAATGGTGTCATGAACAAATAGAGGACAGAGAAAAGAATTAGGTGGGTGAGAGGGGTCAAGACAACTGTTTTGAGCAGATATAGCAAGATAGTCATCAAATTTCAAACAAGAAAAGTAGTATCTACGTCTAAACTATATATCCATTCTTCAGTTGGATTTATTCACATGAAGTCAAGACAGGAGACAGACATTTGGAGCTTGTTGGGAGACAGTAGCTGCTTAACGAAATAAGGATGGTTTAGATTATCAAAGGATGGAGTGTTAGAAAGAAAGGAATGGAAGAAAAGAAAAGGAGAGATGAAGAAAGGAAGAGAGAAGGAGAAGAACAATTTAGAGAAGAGTGAACAATTTAGGTTCAGAACGCACTCACATTAGAATTTGGATGGAAATGGAGAGGCAAGGGCTAAGCAAAGGGGAAGAAAATTAGGAGAGTAACTTATTTTCAAACTTAAGGGGAGAAAGTCTTCAAGAAGTATGGAGTTTTCCAAATGCCTTCAAGAGGTTGAGCGATATAAGAATAAGGAAACACCTCCAATAAAGTTTCACATTAGTCCTGAGGTCATTATTACTATCTCTACTTTAAAGTTGAAAAATAAAAATCTTAAAAATATGTCACTTAGAAGGTAAGTTCTGGGAACATGATTCTAATTGAGGCTACCTGAAAATGGGCAAAGAAGCTTAACATAAAGAGGTAGAAACCAAAAAGGAGTGCATGAAAGGTCTAATTTGGGAGCGAAAGTACCCCAAAGAACTGATATGAAACAGGGCTCAGAATGCCAGCTTATGACTAGGAGAATGAGCTTTGGATCATTTTATTTAAATGTAGACGATTCATTCATTCACGAATATATTCTGAATGTTCCCTCTGTGCTACACACTGCTCTCAGCTCCAGACATACAGACTTACTGCTCTCGGCTCCACAATCCTGCCCTCAAAGTGCTTACATTCTAGAGAGAGAAGCTAGCAATAAGCCGGCAAATAAGTAAATAACATTATGGTTTCAAGCAGTAACTAAGGGTGGAAATAAAAACAAATCAGGGGAAGCAGAGACTTTATGATGAAGAAGCAAGGATTTTTCCAGTAGAATTTTTTTTTAAAGTCCCTCTTTGGAAACATATAAACATTTATAAGGGATGAACACCATTTACATGGATGCTAGGACATGGCAGCACGTGCATGATCATATTTGAGCGGATATGTGAAGTAAAGACTGAGCCCTGTGTTGATCTATAAGGCAGCTCCATCAGCAAGGAAGTATGCAGTCTGTTTGGCAGAAGACTGTAGAGGGATTTGAGAAGAATGAATGACAATGACAAGACGTGATCAGAAAACAAGCTTTGGCCAAACAGACGATGGCAAGGCATTTTCATTATATTCTAACTGTGATCTCTTGGGGGAATCTTTCGCAGGGAGGGTGGTTTGGTCTGATTTATATTTTCAAAATTTCACTGTACTTGCTGTGTGAGAAACAGGTTCTAGGTGCAAAGATGGATACGAGGAGACCATTTAGACAGCCATGAAAGTTGCTCAGTAAGATACTTGACATGGCTTTTCAGAAATAACACAAAGCTTTAAACTGTCATATGTCCCATTTATGCTGAGGGTCAAAACGTTCATACCAAGTGACTTGACATGTGTTGATTAAGAAAATAAGTGCCATTAGAATGAGGTAGGCTTGCCACCAGCAATGAAAGCCTTTGAACCATAATTAATTGCTGTTATGTACTAAATGCTTGTATCTCCCAAAAGTTTATGTGTTAAAAAATCACAACCCTCAGTGTGATGGTTTTAGGAATCGGGGCTTTGGGGAGAGATTTAGGTCATGGGGAGAAGCACTCACAAATAAGATTATTTTTTTCATTTTTTCACTTTTATTTATTTTTATTTTTTAAATTTTTTGATCTATTTCTTTTAAAGATGTGGGATACAGTTCAGGGTTGTGTATACAAATGTTCATTATGCAGGTACCCTTGTTGATAAGGTGTGTTCTTTTTTAAAATTACTATTTTATTTTAAAGATGTGGGGTACACTTCAGGATTAGGTGCATAAGTGGTCATCATACAGATGAAGTTTGGGCCTCCCTTTGGTCCCTACTTTGCCTGATTTAGGGTCAGGCACCCTTACTGATGTTATGTGACCCCGCCCCCCCCGCCCCCCACCGGTAGTGTCCCGCTAATGCTAACCCTTTCTTGTAGTATTATGACAAATGTCCAGGGTCCACTTATGAGTGAGACCACGTGGTCCTCAGTTCTTTGTTTCTGTGATAGATTACTGAGTATAACAGACTCCAAATCCATCCAAGTTGCCGCGAAGTTCATAATTCTGTCCTTCTTTATGGCTGCATAATATCCCATCATGTGTATGTACCACATTTTTAAAATCCAGTCCAGTTTTGAGGGGCAGCACGGTTGGTTCCATGTTTTCGTTACTGTGAATGGTGCAGGCATAAACATGCATGTGCAGACATCTTCTCTGTAGAATAATTTTTTGAGTGCCTCTGGATATACTTCCATAAGGAGAATAGATGTGTCATATGGAAGGTCAATTTCTAGATCTTTTAGAAATTGCCACATTGTTTTCCACAGTGTTTGTACTAGTTTGCCATCCCACCAACAGTGTAAAAGCATTCCCTTTTCTCCGTGTCCTCTCCAACATCTGGTGTTTTCAGAGTTATTAATGATGGCCATTCTGAGTGGAGTTAGGTAGTATCTCAGTGTGGTTTTAATTTGCATTTCCTTGATGGTTAATGAGGTTGAGCATTTTTTCATATATCTGTTGGCTGCTCGTATGTCTTCTTTTGAGAAGTATCTATTCATATCATTTGCCCACTTTTAATAGGGCTGTTTGTTTTTTGCCCTCTAGGCATATTTGAGCTCTTTGTAGACCCTGAATGTCAGGCCTTTGTCAGATATACAGTTGAAAAATATTTTTTTCCCATTCTGTGGGCTGTCTTCCCACTCTTTTAATTGTTTCTTTTGTTTTGTAGAAGCTTTTCAGTTTGATGAGATCCCACTTGCTTATCTTTTCTCCTATAGCATGAACTTTTGGAGTTTTGATCCAGAATTGGTTGCTTAATCCAATGTCTGTAGGGGTGTAAGTGTGTCTCCCACATTTTTTAAGATTCTTATAGTTTGAGGTTTTATGTGTGGGTCTTTGATACATTTAGAGTTGGTTTTTGTGAATGGTGATAAGCAGAGGTCCTGTTTCAATCTTCTGCATGTGGTCAGCCGGTTTTCCCAGCACCATTTATGGAATAGGTTCTCCTCTTCCCAGTGTTTGTTGGTGGAGGCTTTGCTGGAAATGAATTGGTTGAGGAATTGAGGTTCCAGTGGTCTATATGCCTGGTATTGTACCATTACCAGGCTGTTTTGATTTTTGTAGCCTTACAATAAAGTTTAAAGTCTGGAGGAGTGATATTTTCCACTTTTGCTGAGGATTGTTTTGGCTATTTGTGGTTGCTTTTGTTTCCATATTAAATTCTGTATTCTCACTTTCAGGTCTGAGAAGAATGATGTTGGTAACTTAATGGATATTGCATTAAATCTGTAGATTGCCTTTGGTAGGAGGGACATCCTAACAATGTTGATTCTTCCAATCCATGAAGAGCTGGAATAATTTTATATTTGTTTGTGTCTTCTTGGTTTCTTTGAGCAGTGTTTTATAGTTTTTGTTCTAAAGGTCTTTCAATACTCTGGATAGGAAGATGCCAAGGTACTTCTTTTTTTGTGAATAGGATTCTCTGTCTGTCTGTCTTCAGTGTATGAAAATGCAACTGTCTTTTGCATGTTTATTTTATACCCTGAGAATTTGCCAAAGTCCTTTATCAGTACAAAGAGGTTTTTGACAGATTCTCTTGGGTTTTCAAGGTATAGGATCAGATCATCAGCAAAGAGGGATAACTTGACTTCCTCTTTTCCTATTTGGATACCCCTGATTTCCTTCTCTTGTCTGATTGCTCTAGCTAGGACTTCCAATGACATGTTGGACAGGAGAGGTGATAGTTGGCAGCCTTCTGTTATCCTGGTTTTCATGGGAAATGCTTCAGTTTCTGTCCATTTAGCAACATGCTGACCATGAGGTTATCATCGATGGCACTTATTATTTTGAGATATGTTCTTTCTATACCTAGGTGTTTGAGGGTTTTTATCAAGAAGGGATGCTGGATTTTATTGAAAGGTTTTCCTGCATCTAGTGATATAATCATGTGGTTCTTGTTTTTACATCTGTTGATGTACATTTATGGGCTTGTGGATGTTGAACCAGCCCTGCATCCTGGGGATGAAGCCTATTTGGTCACGGAGTCTGATTCTTGCGGTGTGTTGTTGGAACCGATTTGCTAGAATCTTGCTGACAATTGTTTCATCTATGTTCATCAGGGATACTGGACTGTAGTTCTCTTTCTATGTTGGTTCTTTGCCCTGTTTTTGTATCAGTGTGATGTTAGCTTCGTAAAATAATGTGAGGAGGGTTCCTTCTTTCTCAATTGCCTGGAATACTTTCAATAGGATTGGTATCAGCTCCTCCTTGCACGTTTTGTAGAATCCTGCCGGAAAGCCTTCTGGTCCAGGGCTTTTTCTTGTAGGTAATTTTCTTTTGACAGGATCAATTTCCCAGGTCGATATTGGTCTATTTAGGGTCTCAATTTCTTCTTGTTTCAACCCTGGGAGGTTGTGTGATGTCAGAAAGTCCTCGCTTCATTTAGGTTCTGGAGTTTGTTTCCATACAAGTGTGGATAGTAATCTCTGATAATCTTTTGTATTTCTTTGGAGTCAGTTGTGACTTGACTTTTTGTGTTTCTAATTGTGTTATGTGGGCTTTTTCTCTCTTTTTCTTGGTCAATCTAGCTAGGGGTCTATAAATCTTGTTTATACTTTCAAAGAATCAGCTTTTTGTTTCTTTGATTTTTTTCTATGATATTTTTGTCTTCTTTATTAATGAGATTAATATCCTTATGAAAAGAGAAGGAGACACAGGCTCTCTCCTTCTCTCTCTCTCCACTAAATGAGAATATAATGAGAAAACCACCTACAAACCAGGAAGCCAGCCCTCACCATAGTCCCTTATGCTGGGACTCTGATCTCAGGTTTCCCAGCCTACAGAACTGTGAGAAATAAATTTCCATTGTTTAAGTCACTCATCTACAGTATTCTGTTATAGAAGTCTGTACTGACTAAAACAACTGCTCTGGTTTTATGGGCTTTTAACCAGACCCAACCTTTATTAGCTCTAGGTTGTTTCAATAAAATCTAATGGAGTAAAATGTTTTCTTCTGTTCTTGGAAAGACTTTAACTGTCAAATATTTTATAAGTTATAAGCATCATTCATTTGAGTGCTAGGATATAACATCACTTACATGTATTAAGGAGAAAAGAGAAGTATTCTTAACCACTTAAGTCATTAATATATCAATTGTATTTCAATGTCAAAAGAGAATATAAATATTAAAACACAGGATAGAGAAAACACATGTTACAGAAAAACCCAATAAAAATAAAATGTATCTTAAAAACTAGAATCTCTCATTAGTTTCTTGCTATTTATTTTATAGGGAATCATATCAGCCTACAAGAAAAGTAGGAGAAACATCTACACACAGTATGAACAAGATTGCTTACAGAAAATTAGAAAATACTTGTTTGCTTCTGTGCCTAGGAATAAAAGCTATTTAAACTTCAGCAAACTTAAGTAAAACTAATTCTATTCTACTTGAAATTCTATTTTATCCTTAGGGATTGTGAATTGCATTTTATTTAAAAAGATTACCTCTAAATCAAGCTGTAATCACATATTTTTATTGATACAGCAAGTTTGTACAACTGTTGTCTGTCTGCCTTAAGCTAAGGAAAATATTTTCAAAACACTCAAAATAATTTACAGGCATATCACAGGTTATTTTTAATGTCCTTTCCATGTGATGTGTTCAGAGTTGGGAAGAAATTAAATCCTTGTAAGCTTCATCTCTCAGTGAATCCAAAGACTAAAAGGTGCAGAGAGAAGCCTGAGGTAATGTCTGCCCATTTAGTGAAGAGTGTAGAATCCAGACCAATTGTTAGGTATACGTTGAATAGGGCTGAAAGACTGTAGGACATATTCTGTTAAGCATTTTTCCAGACTTTACAATTATTTTGTATCAGCTTGAAAGATGAAACCTGAATTTAATCCTTTCTCCCCAAATATACTTCATCTTCTTATATTTCAGCAACTACCCTTAGCAGCGCTTTCTGCTGAGTCATGAGACAATGTCAGAGCTTACTAATTCAGAGTGGGTACAGCCACTCTGAACTGGGGAAAGTGGAATTCAGAGTATTTTCAAGCAAAGTAATCTTAATATTTCCATGTATATCAGAGATCTGAAATTAAGTTATATTTTAGAAGTGATTGGGCAACTATGATTTAATTAAGAAAATAATATTTGCATTGACACCATTCTGTGAAAAAATATTATTTAAAAGTTCTCAAAAACCATAAAGTTGTTTGTATGTCCAAAGCAATTAGACATAACCTGAACAACCTTTTTTTACATTATTCAATTAGAAAGTTGGGTTTTTGATCATTTATAGTGCAAAAAGGGCAATAATTTCCTGCCTTGGTAGTCTTGTGGGTGACTAAGCTATTTAATGTTCTGAGCCTCAGTGTTCACATCTGAAAAAACAGAAATAGAAATGCCTGATTCATTATATTTTTGTAGAATTTAAATAAAATGAGGTGAAATAGAGCATAATTCTCAGTGTTACACTAGAGAGTAAATATGAGTTCCTCCTCGACCTTGGCCAATCACTGAAATAACATAAACCCACAGAAGTATAACCCAAACTAAGACATTTTTTTGTATGAAATCATACTTGTAAAAATTGACCTCACGTTTGCTTAAAAGTGATCGAAATATGTCCTATTTATGCTACAAAAAAATGAAATAAATATGCCGAGGGTATAGATTATGACAAAGCAGGAAACAAAATTAATAGAAGCAAAATCTGAAGATAAAAAAGGAAGCGAGATGGAAGTGAGATGAATTGCAGAGAGTAGAAATAATTCCCATTGTCAGAACCCAGAGAGTCTAGAAAAGAGAATCAGGAACAAACAAATAACATTTTAACTTATATAAAGAGCTGTTACAGATCAATATAAAAAATTAATGCTCCTATGGAATGTGTCAAAGGCATGAGTAGACAGATTAAAGAAAAAGAATATGCATGGACATTAAATATATGAATAACTGCTTTGCCTTTATTGGAATAAGTTGATCAAAGTGGGGTTTTTTTGTTTTGTCTTTTGTTTTGGGTTTTTTTTTTTTGTCTGCCTATCAAAATAGCGAACCTCTTGAAGTGATAAAACTCAGTGCTGATTGGTGAAGAACCAGTAAAGCCTGTGCTTTTGCTACTGGTGTGAGTGCAAATGTATATACCCACTCCAGACAGGAATTTGTAAATACCTATGGAAAGCTGTTAAAAGAGTTTATGTTCTCTAAATAACTCTACTTCTAAGAACATAATTTAGATGCAACAATTATATGCAGGAATGCTATTTTCAACATGAATTTATAATGCCTGGAAACTAAAAATCATCTAAAGAGCCAAAACAATAGATTGGATAGAAAAAATGGTAAGGGATAATCATCTGTACTGTGGTCTATTAGAGAGCCAATAAATATATTCCCTTAAATCTTTTAGAAATGATCATTGTTTTCCTTCCATATGAGAACACAGCCAAAAGTAACATGACATACGTAACTCGGGAAACTGTAGAATCCTGAATAGATACTATGCATCTTTGTCATAACTTTGATAAGAAAGGACTATATCTATTTAGGACAAGACTGAGAAGGTAAGGACAAGGACAGGAGAGCAGATTTGGGAAAGTGGATCCCTGTAAGCACTCCTGAGTTACAGCTGTCATTTAAACACCCCTGAAAGATCAATACATTGGGCAATCTATTTAAAACTTAGGTTGAGTTTTTTTATTCTTAAGATACACTGAAAAGCCACGTCGTCTTTGGGTTAAGAAAACAAGCTTTGATTGAGTTCATATGGTCCTGGGAAGACAGTCGGTTCTGTTTTCCAATAGCTGACGACTTAAGAATGTTTCTAATCCTATGATAGCTGATTTTGTGTGTCAACTTGACTGACTGAGATAAAGGCCAGCCTGATTGGGATAAAGGCCTAGATAGCTGGTAAAACATTTCTGGGTGGCTCTGTGACGGTGTTTCAGGAAGAGATTAGCATTTGAATCAGTAGAAGACTGAATAACAAAGATCTGCTCTCACCAAAGAGACTTTGTTCAATCCACTGAAGGCCAGAATACAACCCAAGGCAGAGGAAGAGTGAATTTACTCTCTTTTCTTAAGATGGAATGTCATCTTCTCCTGCCCTTGGACGTTAGAGCTGCCGGTTCTCAGGCCTTCAGACTTGGAATGAATTACACCATCTGCTTTCTGGGTTCTCCAACTTGAAGACAGCAGGTTACAGTACTTCTTTGCCACCCTGAGCACGTGAGTCCATTCCCATAATAAACTTCCTTTAATGACTAAATAAATATATTGTGTATAAATATACAAGATTCTACTGGTGCTGCTTCCCTGGAGAAACCTGACTAATAAAAAACCTAAGTTTTCTGCTATAAAAAAGAACCGTCCCATTAGTGTTAGGATGTGGTTTGGACTAAAGTCAGATTGCATATGAAATCAAGAGATGGCCGTGATCGCTCATACAGTTTCAGGACGTTTTTAATTACCTGTGGCCCCGGAACGTTCTAGAAGCCTTTGATTCATCAATGTTATTCACAATTCTTAAAGCCCACGCTGTGTCAGAGATATGTGCTCTGCTCTTTTCCATGAACATACAGTTAAATGAGGCACAGAATTTGTTTGTGGCATTAGCTGCATCTGAGGCAAAGGATGTTACCATGGTCCCTATCCTTGAAGCCCCAAATCGAGAAGAATAGTTATTTAGTTAGAACAAAGTATTTAAAATGCCATTAAAGAATGATATTAGCACGGCTTTAGAGGCAAGACATGAATAATTGCCTTCACAGTAAATACAACCTTCAAACATCGAAGGCAAGGATAAACCACAACATTCACTAGAAGAGACTTTTGTGTGTCCCCCTGTGACTGAAAATAACATCATCTCACTTTTCAAAAAATAAAAAAAAATTAAATAAAGCTCAGATGGGATCATTGGTTTCTCTTGGAGGCATGAAGAAAATAGAAATGCCTTTTTGCATGGTATAGCAAGTCCACAAATAAGGAAACATCTGACATTCGGGGACTGCAAGCATCCCAAGACAAATTTCCATTCAAATTACCCAAACAGATATAAATGGAGAAGTCAGCGAAAAGGAAGAAGAACATGCCCATACTTGACAAGCATCTGATGTGCGATTGCCACGACAGGGTCTTAGACACAGTTCCATCTGTATCATTCAGCAAGTTCTACTGCGATTATCCAAACAGAATGGATGCTGGGGAGGAAGGCAGGGAGATATTTCGGTGTTCCACTCTGCTCCTGCAATGACTTCACCATAGAAGGGGCTCTGGTTTTGAGTGGAGGTGATGGAAAAATAAGCCATAAGAGTTAGCATTAAAAGCATAAGTGGAGGATGACTTTTGCCAAAGAAAGCTTTCAAGTCACAAGAAACTGATGTGTCTTATCCCTCCGAACGTCCTTTGCAAGCTTAAGGAACGTAGGCTCCATTCTGGTGAGCACAGATGTCCCCAGGATCAGAGGCAAAGGGTGATATTCAGCTGTGAGCAAGGGGAGAAGGGAGTAGAAAGAGGGAAACTCAGCTCTGGCTTCAAGCAGGGCATCAAGGTGGTAGCCACGCTGCAATGGCCCATGATGGGAACAAGAGCAGATCTCAGCCCCTAGAGAAAAGCATTTGGCAAGGGCTGGCAGATGTTTCAGGCTCAAACAAGTGGGATGTGGCTTAGAGTACAGAATCTTGGGTCTCACCTGCTCCTGAGAGTTTCAGATTTTATTCACGAACTTGAAGGAATGCAGGCATTGCTGACCTCTGGTCTTTCCAGGTTAAGGTCCTCCCTACCGAGCTTGTCACTTCTGATCTCATTGGTTCCCCACCCCTATTTGTGCTTATGACAGGGTGACAGATGGAGAGTGGGAGAGAGAAACGTGCTCATTGGGATGGTTAAAAAAAAAGTAAATATCAGCCAGAGCCTATGATGTGGGGTATAAAAAAGAAGCAGATGAGGAGAAGGTAGATGGGGGCACAACTGGCGATTAGGAAGGGCCTTGTAAATCACACCCATGTTTTAACATTAATTGTTCTGTAGGTAAATGGGAGCGGCCAGAAGTGTTTCTGCAAAGAAGCAATATGCTTCAGTCAAGCCTTTTTAAAAGTATAACTTTGTAGGGTATTCTGAAGAAGTGAGTTTTTAAGTATTCTGAAGAAGTGAGTTTTTAAGACAAGAACATCATTAGGAGACTATAATAATCATAAAAGAAAGAAATAACATTGATGAACTAACACTGGGTCGCAATAAAAGACTGGAAGGGGAAAGCAAGTTTAGAGAGAGAATCCTTAAATGTGGAGGAGAGAGATAGGAAGAAAGCGACAATGACTGGGACTTCTAATCTAGGCAAATATGAAGCCAGTGATGCTATCCACGCAGGAAAAGGAAAGAAGTGGGGAGAGGTAGTGAATTTGGTTTGAGGCCTGCTGGGAATTGAGTCACTCCATAAGTGTTCATGTAAAAAGCCTTACTTTTTATTTTTAACTTTAAATTTTTCCATTTTAAAGATGTGGGGCACAGTTCATGGTGAGGTGTGCCAGTGTTCATTATGCAGGTACCCTTGTTGATGAGGTGTGCCCCCGCTTCCCCAGGCAGACTCCCACTACTGGCAATCCCTCTTCCCCACCCCCCTCCTGGCAGTTTCCCACTACTGCCGATCCTTTTCTTATAGCATTACGATAATTGTTCAAGGTCCACTCATGAGTGAGAACACATGATACTTAGTTCTTTGTTTCTGTGAAAGATCACTCAGTATGATAGACCCTAAGTCCATCCAGGTTGCTGTGAAGTTCATGATTTTGTCCTTCTTTACGGCTGCGTAATATTCCATTGTGTGTATGGACCACATTTTTTTTAATCCAGTCCTCTTTTGATGGGCAGCACAGTTGATTCCATGTTCTTGCCACTGTGAACAATGCTGCGATAAACATACATATGCAGGTATCTTTTTTATAGAGTGATTTGAGTTCTTCCAGGTATATTCCCAGTAGGGGGATTGCGGGGTCATATGGAAGGTCGATTTTTAGATCTTTTAGGAATCGCCACACTGTTTTCCACAGGACCTGTACTAGTTTACACTCCCACTGACAGTATAGAAGTATTCCCTTTTCACCGCATCCTCTCCGGCATCTGTTGTTTTTTGAGTCATTGATGATGGCAATCCCGAATGGAGTTAGGTCGTATCTCAGTGTGGTTTTAATTTGCATTTCTTTGATGATTAGTGAGGCTGAGCATTTTTTCATGAGTTTGTTGGCTGCTCATATGTCTTCTTTTAAAAAGTGTCTGTTCATATCTTTTGCCCACTTTGTAATGGGGCTGTTTGTTTTTTCCTTTTCAGCACATTTGAGTTCCTTGTAGATCCTAGATGTTGGACCTTTGTCAGACATACAGTTGAAAAGTCTTACTTTTTAAGACCATCTTGAGTTCTCATTGAGTAGACTAAGGGAAATCTTCCCTTTTATGAGACCCCAAAACTAGGTAGTGATTTCTCACACTACAAACCTGCCCGGCATAAAGCAGTTCTACC
This sequence comes from Tarsius wallacei, assembly GCA_963574415.1. Taxonomy (NCBI): domain Eukaryota; kingdom Metazoa; phylum Chordata; class Mammalia; order Primates; family Tarsiidae; genus Tarsius; species Tarsius wallacei. Next base: position 20,848 of record CAUYQG010184063.1, read on the forward strand.
AGATTATTTCACATCAGGACTTTTCCAATGCATGAGAACTATAATTGGATTTTTCATCTTGTAGACCAGAGATACGTAAGAAGGGATTACTTGGTGATAGAAAATAGCAAATGCAAAAAACACTTTTCTAGAGCAGAGATAAAGACACAAGGAGAGGAACAGTAGGAAGGGGGCAGACAGAAGCAAAAAATAAGGAAGGCAGAGAAAATCACCAAAGGAAGAGATGAGTATAAATCTAAGGACAAGAGTTGCCAGGCACAGGAGAAGCAAGAGGGTGAAATACTTAGCTTTGCAGAAAAGTGGAGAATCAGACTGAAGGACAAAAAGAAATGCTCTGCTATGAAAGATCTCACAGAGCATTTCTTTCTCGAAATCCAATTGTCGGTGAGCCTGGAGCACTCTTCAGGGCTGTGGATAAGGCTCTCCCTAAGTGAGGAAGTTTGAACTAGGTTTGCAATCTCTGAGGTCCTGAATTCTGCCTCTCATCAGCACTGGGACTGTAGACAGGTTGTTTAACCTGGACCTCAGTGTCTATATCTGTGGAATACAGATAACACCTGAATGATTGGTGTGGAAATTAAGTGAGATAATACCGTGTGACGCCTGCCTCATAGGAAGCATTCAGCAAATGGTAGATATTATCATTAACAATGAAAAATGTATGCATGAGTTCCAAGCAATTCACTATTCCACTCCTAGGTATTAATTCATTGCCCTTCCCAGCTGCGTTTTATTTAATGGAGTTCTACACTGGGAAGGGTAGGCAATTCCAGTCACTAACATTGTAGTGTAAAGTCCTTAAACAAAGTCTATCTTCCAAGTAACAGAAGCAATTTTGGGTAACTTGATTATAAAAGAGCATACAGAATATGTAAAAAAAAAAAAAAGTCTACAAAAGAAATGCAGAAAGCATCATTTTAGAATTTAGCCAGTCTTTAAATTCAGGAGAAGGAATTATATAATGACGCTGGCTTTCTCTTAGTAAAATCACTAGGTATAAATTCATATTATAAAAAAGATATCTGCTGAAATATGTTTATCACAGTTACTATTCACCATAACAAAGTGTTCATCAATGGAGGAGTGAATAAAGAAAATGTGGGATATATACACCATGGAATACTATTCAGCCATGAAGAAGAGTGAAATCACATCTTTTGAAGCAACATGGATGGAACTGGAGACCATTATCTTAAGCGAAATAACCCAGAAACAGAAATTCAAATACTGCTTGTTCTCACTTATAAATGGGAACTAAATGATGTGTGCACATGGACACGCAGAGTGAAATAACAGACACCGAAGACTCGGAAAGGCGGGAGTGTATAATGGGGGTAAGGATGAGAAATTGCCTCTTGGGTACAATGTACACTGTTTGGGTGATGGTTACACTAAAATCTCAGATTTTATAGGCTTTCTCACATAACAAAACTGCATTTGTACCCCCAAATCTACACAAAGAAAAAAGTAACAAGTTTTTTAGAATGATTTTGAATAAAGTAAAAAACAGATAAGATTATAAATTAAGCAAGGAGCACCAGAAAGAAAATAGAGGACGTGAGTTTGAAAATGGTTTTCAGGGTGCTCACTGGTGAGCAAAGGTGTTGGAGATGAATGGAGGTGATAGGTGAATCCCCATAAAATTAAGACAAAGGTGGGGTCTAGACTCCATGGGGCACAGAAACAAGGGAATCAAAATTAGACTATAGGGTTTCATGGAAAAAGCATCCAAACTCCAGTAAAATGGAATACCTATTGAAGTTCCCATCTACATTGGAAAATACTACATTCCTCTTTTTTATAGACAAATTTGTTTTATTTTAAAGATATGGTGTACAATTCAGGATTAGGTACCTAAGTGGTCACCATACAGGTGAAATTTGGACCTCTCATTGGTCCTCACTTCACCTGGTTTAGAATCAGTTACCCTTATTGATATTATGTGTCCCACTCCCACTCCCCTGGCAATGACCTGCTACTGCCAATCCCTTTCTTGTAGTATTATAATAAGTGTTCATGGTCCACTGATGAGTAAGAATATGTGGTACTCAGTTCTTTGTTTCTGTGATAGAGCACTCAGTATGATAGACTCTCAATCCATCGAAGCTGCTGCCAAGTCCACAATTTTATGCTTCTTTATGGCTGCGTAATATTCCATCGTGTATGCGTACTGCATTTTTTAAATCCAGTCCACTTTCAGTGGACAGCACAGTTGGTTCCGCTTGATTCTGTAAATCATTCTTGAAATGTTACCACATTCATGACTCTTCCCCAGATCCCACCCTAGTAAAAATGGATAATAGCTTTTGATAAAATTTCAAGCTCTTTAAAAATAATTTTAATATTTAATTTTTAAATAAAATCATAAAAATAAGATGCCACACATTTTTCATATAAGATAACGATAAATGTAATTAATTCATGAGTTTGGCACATAAAGAAATCAAAAAATAATATCATGTACTATTTATGTCTTTCCTATCGTGACAGTGTCATACTTTTCTTCACAAATAAATGTAACTCAAATATTATTGTAAATTATATTTTCATAGATACACGCACAGTAGTACATTGAATACACCGATGGCCCCAATTTCTTTTCGTTGTAGGGGGAAGGTTCTGCCTAGTTCTTGACTCTGAGTTCCATTGCTAATCACGTTCACGTTGACTTGTTTTCACCCTTGTAAGTATTAGCAGACATAATGCAGGGTAGACACGTGGAAAGACCTTAGCATCTGCTCTTACAAGCTCTAGCATCTCCATTCCTGCATCCGAGTACTCAAAACTATGAAAACATATCTGGTTTCCTCTTCTAAAGGAGAAGATGGGCGGGGCATAGTTTCACGCTTCTTCATCCTAGGTGAAGTCCTCTCAGTCCACCCCACAGTCAGCTGGCCCCCAGACACAGGTGAGACCAGCCAAAGCCTGCAATTAACTGACTGCCTATTCATGAGTGGGTGAAGCCAAGATTGAGCAGAACCTGCCAGCCAATCAATAGACTTGAGTACAATTGTAAGTACATGTTGCTTTAAGCTACTAGTGGGCATGGTTTGTGGTATAGTATCATTATGCTGAAAACTAAGTGATCTACACACACACACACACATACACACACACACTTTTGCTTACCACCATAGAATTATAACCTTTAAAGATCTATGTCATATGTCTTCATTTCCATCTTAGCACAATGTAACATGAACACAGTTAATAGTATTGAACCATATTGATGGACAGATGACATAGATTAGCTATGTATTCGTTTTTCTTTTTCTTTTTCATGTCCAGAAAATGTTTATTATAAATCTTCATTAGGTGCTAACAAATAAATATCAGTAGATTCACACAAAAATCTTTACTTTTATTTATTTGTTTATTTATTTATTTTTAATTTTTATTGTAAAGATGTGGGATACAATTCAGGGTTATAGACACTTCTCAAAAGAAGATATACAGGCAGCCAACAGACACAAGAAAAAGTGCTCAGCCTCACTCATCATCAGAGAAATGCAAATCAAAACCACACTGAGATACCACCTAACACCAGTAAGAATGGCCATCATTAAGAAAACAAACAACAACAGATGCTGGCAAGGATGTGGAGAAAGAGGAATGCTTCTACACTGCTGGTGGGAATGCAAACTTGTACAACCTCTCTGGAAAACAGTCTGGCGATTTCTGAAAGAACTAGAAATTGACCTTTCATATGACCCAGCAATTCCCCTATTGGGAATATACCCGGAGGAGCTCAAATTATTCTACAGAGAAGATACTTGCACACGTATGGTTATTGCAGCTCTATTCACAAAACATGGAACCAACCATGTTGCCCATCAAAGCTGGACTGGATTAAAAAAAAATGTGGTGCATATATATAATGGAATATTACGCAGCCACAAAGAATGACAAATATATGGACTTTGCAGCAAACTGAATGGATTTGGAGTCAATCATGACTATGTATTTTAACAGTGATTTAGGTGGAGTGGTGGTGTCTTAGGACTCTTTTTCACTTTCAAATACTGAGAATCCCCCAAATCTATTATTTATGTGGCTTACATCTATGGATGTCACTGTGTGAGAAATTAAAATGACACATTTCTGAAGTGCAAGAATGACAAGCACACATTCTACTGGCCATCAGAGTGGCAATGTCATCATAAGTCATGTGACCTCTGGGACCTATACTACATACTTGTGAGATAATTAAAATGGAAAAGGCAAATAAGTTAATATTTGCAAAAGAATTAAAAATGGTACCTGATACATATACGTGTGTCAAATAAAAATATTATGGCATGGCTATCTCGTACTTGTTTTCTGAGTGTCGGTTTTAAAGACGGTTATTGTCTTTAAAATGATCAGATTGAGATGATTTACAATAATAGGCCTTCTGAGAAAGATCTTCCATTGTTTTAAGTAGGAAAAGTCACAGCATTCACATTTTTGTACAGTGAAGGATTCTCTCCAGCAGCAATTTAATCAGAATGTTGCTTTTCTCACCAAAAAACAAATCAGCTAAAAATCCCTATATTTGAGAGGCAAAACACTAGGGCAACCGAGTAAGAAAACACCCAGACATTGCACAAGGCTACAGCGTGATTCAAATAAAGAAATAAGCTTTTCTTTTTGCTATTTGAATAGCAGCCCACATTTTTTAATTATTTGGAGTGATACAAAGCCCATTGATTTCCAATCAGCATCCTTTATTCCATGCTTCTTTATTATAAAACTGTGGTTTAACTCCCTTTATTATTAAACCCTGGTAATATTCTCTTTTTTAATTCCCTGTTGCTTGGGATATGGAGGTGAGAGCTAGCGCCCCAAAGCTGTCTTAGACAAAGAGGTCACATAAGCATTGATGTGAGAAACTGAGGCTGACAGCATGGCATGGAAGCTTGTATTTCTAGTGAAAACAAAGAGCTACCACATAATGCTGAATCGCTTTCCTCCATGCCTTTTATATGAAAGAGAAGTAAATTTGTCTTGCTTAAGCCACTGTTATTTCAAAGTGTCTCCTAGTCTTAAAAGTATAGCTGACTTAACCCTAAATAGCATAATATATAAGAAGTGTTTTTTGAATTGAACTTCAAAGATCATGAATGTAAAGACTGGTAATTCTTTTTTTAAAAAAGGAAAACCAAACATATAAAGAGAAGGAACAGTAGATTCTAGATATCAAAGGAGAAAAAAATATGGAAGAGGACAAAGAAATTCCCCAAAAACATTTGTCTAAAGGTTTTCAATCATTTCAAATGAGATTAATTGGGGAATTAGTAACAAAACTTCATTGGGAATGAAGTGTGTATAACTATGCTTGATGTTACCACAGAGCACAAGTGTTTGTCATTTCATAGTGCATTTTAATTAATCTCAATTAAAATTTTTGTTGTATCTATAGTTTGATCCTTTAGGGAGACAGCTTTTCGTGTTGTTTAAAATAAGATCCGAAGCAAATAAAATAACCTGTTAACAATGGTCAGTTCTGGGCATTGGGTACAAAATTGTTCATAGTGGGGATTTTTATTTGGTTTATTGTTGTTGTTGCTTTCCCGTATTTAACAAATTTTTCTTTTCGAAATTAAAAAAAATGGAAGACTCTCCTTAATTCTTCACAAACAGAAATGTTAAATGTTTAGACGCAGTAATACTCAATGAGAACCAAGAACTAGACTCAAACTCTGAGACTATTTCTTTATCAAGGATACTTTATCTGTCTTGGTATATTATATCTTTTTTTCTTTTTTTGAGTTGGAGTCTCACTGTCGCCCAGACTGGAGTGCAGTGGCTGCTCCCCTCCACTGCAGCCTCGACCTGCTGGGCTCCGGCGATCCTTCCGCCTCAGCCTTCCAAGTAGCTGGAAGTACAGGCGCGCTACCACGCCCGGCTGATTTTTGATTTATTGTAGAGATGAGGTCTCGCCAAGTTGCCCAGGCGGGTCTCGAACCCGCGGGCTCTGGCAATCTAATCACCTCAGCCTCCCAAAGGTGCGGGATTACAGGCTGAGCCACCGAGCCCGGCTGGTATATTATATCTTTAATAACTTGCATTGATAAAAGATTTCAAACACCCTTCTTTCCACTAGTCATAAGTCTTCCCTCTGATCAAAGCCCTGAAGTTCACAAAACTATACATTAGGGATGGAAGGAAACCAGACCATTTCTAGGATCGTGTGGCTTTAAAAAACATCATTTTAAGCCGGGTTCGGTGGCTCAGCCTGTAATCCGCGCTTTGGGAAGCTGAGGTGAGTGGATTGCCTGAGCCCACGGGTTCCAGACCCGCCTGGGCAACTTGGTGAGACCTCATCTCCACAATTAAAAAAAAAATTAGCCGGGCGTGGTAGCGCACGCCTGTAGTTCCAGCTACTGGAAGGCTGAGGCGGAAGGATCGCCGGAGCCCAGCAGGTCGAGGCTGCGGTGGCCAGAAGGCCACTGCACTTCAGTCTGGGCAACAGAGTGAGACTCCGACTCAAAAGAAAAAGATATAATATACCAAGACAGATAAAGTATCCTTGATAAAGAAA
>CAUYQG010184068.1:0-10527 GCA_963574415.1 Tarsius wallacei
TCTGTGGGCATATGCTAGAGGAACTATAGGAGTATAGAAAAATGTCAGGCAGCCAGGCCAGCAAGAAAGAAGAATGGAGGTGATGAAGAAAACAGAAAGCCCTTTGAAACAGGGGGTCCTGTTTCAATCTTCTGCATGTGATCAGCCAGTTTTCCCAGCACCATTTACTGAATAGGTTATCCTCTCCCCAGTGGTTGTTGTTGGAGGCTTTGTCAAAGATGGGTTGGTTGAGAAATTTAGGTTTTGCTTCCAGAATCTCTATCCTGTTCCATTGGTCTATATGCCTGTTCTTGTATCAATATGAAGTTGTTTTGATTATTGTAGCCTTATAAGAAAGCTTAAAGCCTGAAGTGTGATATCTTCCATTTTGTTTCTTTTGCTAAAGATTGTTTTGGCTATTCGTGGTCATTTGTTTCCAAATGAATTTCTGTATTGTTTCCAGGTCTGAGAAGAATGATGTTGGTAATTTAATGGTTACTACATTGAATCTGTAGATTGCCTTGGTTAGGATAGACATCTTAACAATGTCAATTCTTCCAATCCATGAGCATGGAATATTTTTCCATTTGTTTGTGTCATCTTTGACTTCTCTGAGCAGTGTTTTGTAGTTTTCATTGTAAACATTTTTCACTTCTCTGGTTAGGAAGATACTGAGGTCCTTCAATTTTTTTTTTTTGTAGCTATTGTGAATTGGGTTGTGCTTTTTATTTGGTTCTCTGCCTGTTGTTGTTGGTATGTAAGAATGGGACTCTAGGCCGGGTGCGGTGGCTCAAGCCTGTAATCCCAGTACTTTGGGAGGCCTAGGTGAGGGGACTGCCTGAGCCCATGGGTTCAAGAACAGCCTGGGCACCTTGGTGAGACCTCATCTCTACAATAAATAAAAAAAAAATTAACCAGGCGTGGTAGCACATGTAGTTCTGGCTACTTGGAAGGCTGAGGCAGAAGGATCACCTGAGCCCAGTAGGTCAATGCTGGGGTGGCGGTGAGCATGCTACTGCACTCCAGCCTGGGCGATAGAGTGAGGGGCTCTAACTCAAAAAAAAAAAAAAAAAAAAAAAAAGAATGGGACTGTCTTTTGCACGTTTATTTTGTACCCTGAGATTCTGCCAAAGTCCCTTATCAGCACAAGGAGGTTTTTGACAGACTCTCTTGGATTTTCGAAGTATAGGATCATATCATCAGCAGAGAAGGATAACTTGACTTCTTTTCCTATTTGGATACCCCAGATTTCCTTCTCTTGTCTGACTGCTCTAGCTAGGACTTCCAACACTATGTTGAAAGGGAGGGGTGAGAATGGACAGTCTTGTCTTGTTCCAGTTTTCAGGGGAAATGCTTCCAATTTTTGTCCATTGAGCAATATGTTGGCTGTGGGTTTATCATAGACGGTGCTTTATTTTGAGGTACATATCCTCTATGCCTAGGTGCTCGATGGTTCTTATCAAAAAGGGATGTTGGATTTTATCAAAAGCTTTTTCTCCATCTAATGATATAATCATGTGGATCTTGTTTTTGTATCTGTTGATATATCTGAATTACATTTATGGTCTTGCGGATTTTGAACCAGCCCTGTATCCCTGGGAGGAGTCTACTTGGTCTTGGTGGATGATTTTTGAGGTGTGTTGTTGGATCTGATTTGCTAGTATCTTGCTAAAAATTTTTGCATCTATGTTCATCAGGGATATTGGCCTGTGTTTCTCTTTCTTTGCTGGATCTTTACCTGGTTTGGGTGACTTAGCTACATTTAAAACAAATTAGGAAATTACTTGCAAACATTTCTAAGTATGTATAGAAGAGAATGAAATCTAGACTAATTTGTGATAATATGTATGTGACCATAATTTTAAATGTAAATAAAAAATTATTCTAATTAGACCCTTTGAGATGAATACTAAAAAGTATTATAAAATTACAGAATATTAGAATAAAAATTATTTTTATCCTCTGATAAAAACAAATGTTAGCTGCTGTTTTTGCAATAAGTAATATTTGAGGGGACAATACAAAACATTCAATAATTTTCTCAGTATAAAATGAGTAACATAGGGGAAAACACAGGATGGTGATAGAGAATCAGCATATGCTCAATAAAGTTTTTATTTTATTTTTTAAATATGGAACCAGGAATTTTAATACCAATGAGAAATAATATAATGTCTGCCCACATTAAGAGTCAAATCAAATCACAGTTTATCTATTATGGCTCTAAAGTCAACTCCAAAATAGAGGGATTACCCTTTCAATGACACTTTTCTGTAAAATATCTATGCTATACCCTGCTTGTCACACATGGTAGTAGCATTTGTTTGCAGAATGATCAAATTAATGGTCAAGTAGTTTTTACCTTACCAAAAGTAAAAAGTACCACAAAATATTAAGTAAAAACAACAAAAGCGTGTAACATGATTCTGTTTTTTAAATGCAAATACATGCACAAAAAAGAGAAAAAGACCAGAAAGAGAGCACAAAAGTATTACCAATAAATACTGTTACCTCACGAACTTTACTTTTCTTTTTAGTAGTGGATTTATGCATTTGGGTGTATTTTCTACTAGGGTTACCAGTAAATATTTTTTTTTTTTCAGTTGGAGTCTCACTCCGTCGCCCAGACTGGAGTGCAGTGGCCGCTCCCGGCCACCGCAGCCTCGACCTGCTGCTGGGCTCCGGTGATCCTTCTGCCTCAGCCTTCCGAGTAGCTGGAACTACAGGCACACGCTACCACGCCCAGGTAATTTTTTTTTTTTTTTTTGGATTTATTGTAGAGATGAGGTCTCGCCAAGTTGCCCAGGCGGGTCTCGAACCCGTGGGCTCAGGCAATCCAATCACCTCAGCCTCCCAAAGCGCGGGATTACAGGCTGAGCCACCGAGCCCGGCTACCAGTAAATATTTTTTAAAAATAATTTAAACAAAAAAAGTAAGATATAACTATGGTGCAGAATTGTTGAAATCTATACTATTCAACTATCAAATTAAGAAATAATCTAACAGACTTTTACTTAAAAATAATTTGAGAAACTTTCAACCTCCTTTCTTTGGAGCAGGCAGAAATCCTGGACTGAAAAACAAGACCTCATTATTTACGAACAAGAAGATTTCTTTAGAATTTTCCAAGTTATTTCAGCTTGTCAATCCCTCCCTCCAGAGTACCACAAAAACAATGCATACAACAGGATGGGGGAAATGTAAGTTTTCTTACAACTGGCCACTGATGCACCTTGAAGTCATATTTTGCTTAACTGAGGCCTAGGGTTATCAATGGTGCCTTCTGCAGAGTAATTTAACTACTGAACAGCTGGGAAGAGAAACAAGATTTAGTGAAAAAAGTAACATGCCGACTAACAATATATTAAGCTCTGTATTGCCTCTGAGTAAAGTTTGGGTCATGAAAAAGTAAAACCGGTCCCAGAGAAGCGAGCAGTTTCTCACAGATTGCCATTTAAACTTCAAATGACCATGTTTCACAGCAGGCTCAATACATTCCAGCATGTAACTGCATTTTAATTTCCTAAAACCACAGGATATAAGTCTGATTTCAAACAGTGTCTGGACTGTGATTGTCAATACTGATAAAACTACATGGTAGTCTCTTGAAAGTTCCAAAGATTCAGCATATGAAAAAAGATCTTCAATTTCTTCGAGGCATTATTCTCAAAGAGATTTACTCGTGAGTTTTGTAAACGAATTCTAAACAATGAATATTAATAGCTAAAGCAACTGCCATTAAGAAATGTAACTCACAAGATTACAGGAAAAGAATACACAATATATTCATCACTCACCAAGATAAAGTATGGTCTTGACAAAAACAGTTACTATGAGATTTTAAATCTTCTTTGCCATGAAATGCTCATTAGTGCTTATTTTGGAAAAGAATTTTAAAATCTATTAACATGAATAAATACTTATTTTAATGTCTGTTCTGTGCATGGAAATTATTTGGCCACCTGCTCAATTTTATAAACAAGGAGAATTTGTGATCTGTTTAATCTCCATATATTATATAAAAAGAAAAGCAATCCTTAAAATAGATCAAGAAGGAAAAATAGAAGGTGAACTTGTGTCATAAGTTTTGGAGTTAGAAACTACTCAGTTGGAAGAAACATAAAGTTTTATATATGAATATGAAATATTTCAGTAAGTTGTTCAGCCGTTCTCACTCTACGGGACTGATATAACCTGACCTTGAAAAAAGCAGAGAATAATTCTTTGAGGAGTGAGAAAAGAATACATAAGAATATGCTTTCTTCTTTGACTTTGAGCCTAACTCTAAAAACTGATTGACACATTTAATGTTTTAAGCAACATACCTGTTTGAGCAATGAGATGCAACTTTACTTAGAATGAAACTATCAGTTCTTATTAATAACTTAGGATGTGGGAACTCTAAAACTCTGATTATTCTATGAAATCTAAATATCGAGAAATCCGGGGGCTAACCCCAAGGTGACTAGCATATGAGTCAGCTGGGTCCCGAAGGCTACTCTTGATAGATTCCAAGGTATCATCAAATGTAAGAAGGAGTCACTTTTCAAGGAGACAACAAAGTGCAACATTACATGAGCCACAGTCACACACGTGTGGATAATAAAAATAAAGCCAATGATTTCCATTTGAGTTCTGCTCCAAACATACCTGCTTCTGAGTCCTGGTTGAAACGGCAGTACTTGGAGTGTTCAAGTGAAGGCAGGCACTGTTCGATGGGTACCCAAACATATGTCTCAGGACACAACAAATCAGAAGGTCTATACTGACCCTGAAGAGAAGTGAAGAAAAACGGCACAAGCATTATTAACAGTAACTCTAGAGTTATAAGACTTCATTAGCTCCAGAAAAGGTTTGGATAGAAAATTTAAACAAAGTCAACCACAATTCTATTAGTAATTGCTTCCCCAGATCAATGATGCATGTTTAACTCAAGGCTGTCTGAAAGGAACACATCATCATTTAGGATGCCTATATTGATTTGGAAGATTGAAATTTTTACTCTCTTTGGAAGAAACATTTAACATGATTCTTATTGGGCTAATTATGAAGAATAACCAGTCTCAAAATCAAGTTGTCTAAGTAAAATTTCTTTTCATGTATTAGAGTACTGTATAAAATGAACTTATTTTGCAAAATGGAATTTCGCTATCATTAATCACAAATTCTTAGTTGATAAGATTCATTCTCTTCCAATATATTAAAAAGTACTGTAGACTGGGCTCAGTGGCTCAGCTGGTAATCCCAGCACTTTGGGAGGCCGAGGTGAGTAGACTGCCTGAGCCCATGGGTTTGAGAGTAGCCGGGCAACTTGGCAAGACCATGTCTCTATAACAAAATAAAAAATTAACTGGGTGTGGTAGCACACGCCTGTAGTTCTGGTTACTTGGAAGGCTGAGGCAGAAGGATCACTGGAGCCCAGTAGGTTGACACTAGGGTGGCCATGAGTGAGCCACTGCACTCCAGCCTGGGCAAAAAAGTGAGACTCCAACTAAAAAAAAAAAAAAAAAGGTACTTTTTTCATCAACATACTTCTAACATACGCAATCTAAGCTGATAAATGTACAATAAATTTAGAAAACAACAGAAATTTCAGGAAAATATTTGTGATAATCTAAATTTTTTTCAAAAATTCCATTTAAAAATGATTTATAAGGGCAACCCCAGTGGGTCCTCTCCCACTGTGGAAGTTTTTCTGTCCTCTCAATAAATCCTGCTGTCTCAAAAATAAATAAATAAATAAACAAATAAATAAATAATGATTTATAAAACAGCAAAATAGGCATATTTTGGAACATTCCTCAAAGTAATAAAAGTCATATACCAATGGTCCCCAATCCTTTTAGCACCAGGGACCAGTTTCGTGGAAGACAAATTTTCCGCGGCCTGAGGGTGGGTGGGGAGATGTGCAGTCGAACCTCAATGCTAATGTTAACCTGTATTTGCAGCTGCTCCAAAGCGCTAGGAACACTGCCTCAGTTCCACCTCAGATTATCAGTCATTAGATTCTCATAAGGAGTGTACAATCTGATCCCCTTGAACACGTACCTCACAATAGAGTTCACGCTCCTATGAGAATCTAATGCCACTGCTGATCTGATAGGAGGTGGAGCTGAGGCAGTAAGACGAGGCAGTAACGGTGAGCAGCTGTAAATACAGATGAAGCTTCACTTGCTTACCTGCCACTCACCTCCTGCTGTGCAGTCTGGTTCCTAACAGGCCATGGACCAGGACCGGTTTGTAGTCCAGGGTTGTGGACCCCTGCCATTTATGACAAACCCACAGCCAAAGTCATCCTGATTGGAGAAAAGTTAACACATTCCTCCTCAGAACTGGCACAAGATAAGGATGCCCATTTTCACTACTCCTATTTAACACAGTACTGAAAGCCCTAGTCAGAGAAATCAGGCAAGAAAAAAAAAGAGTATCCAAAATGGAAAATAAGAAATCAAACTCTCTCTGTATGCCGATGATAAGATCCTATACCTGGAGAACCCTAAATACGCCTCCAAGACTCCTGGACTTGATAAATGAATTGAGCAAAGTTTCAGGATTCAAAATCAACATACACAAATCAGTAGCCCTGTCATACAACAACAGTGACCAAGCTGAGAATCAAATCAAGAACTCAATTCCATTTACAACAGCAGCCAAAAAGCAAAAATACCTAGGAATATATTTAACCAAGGAGGTAAAAGATCTCTAAAAAGAGAACTATAAAACTCTGGTGAAAGAAACTGTAGAGGACACAAATTAAAAAAAAAAAAAAACAACCTACATCCTCAAGGGTTGACAGAAGCAACACTGTTAAAATTAGCATATTATCCAAAGTAATCTACAGGTTCAACGCAATATCTATTAAACTACCAACATTATTTTCCACAGAATTAGAAAAATCAATACTAAAATTCATATAGAACCCCAAAAGAGGCAGAATAGCCAAAGCAATCCTAAGCAAAGAGAACAAAACTGGAGGCATCACATGACCTGGCTTCAAATTATACTACAAGGCTACTACAGTACTACAGTAGTAGTACTATATACTACAGTAACCAAAACAGTATGTCCTGGTGTAAGAGCAGACACATGGACCAACAGAACAGAATAGAGAATACAGAAATATCCAAATACCTAAACCAACTGATCTTTGACAAAGCAGACAAAAACATAATTGGAGAAAGGATGCCCTATTCAACAAATGGTGCTAGGAAAATCAAACAGCTACATGAAGAAAAATTAAACTTGACCCCTGTCTCTCACCATATACAAAAATTAACTCAAGATGGATTAAAGACTTATATGTCATACCTGAAGTCATAAAAATCCTAGAAGAAAACCAAGGAGAAAATCTTCTGGACATCAGCCTACGCAAATAATTTATGGCTAAAACTCCAAAAGCAAATGCAACAAAAACAAAAATAACTAAAAGGGACTTAATTAAAATAAAAAGCTTCTGCAGAGCAAAAGAAATAATCAACAGAGCAAATAGGCAACCTTCAGAATGTAAGAAGATATTCACAGTGTACATCTGACAAAGGACTAATATCCATAATCTACAAAGAACTCAAGCAAACAGCAAGAAAAAAAAACCATTAAAAGTGGACAAATGACATTAATAGACATCTCCCATGAGAAGATATACAGATGACCAACAACCATATGAAAAAGTGCTCAACGTCATTCATCATCAGGGAAATGGAAATTAAAACCATAATGAGATATCACCTTACACCTGTCTGAATGGCCATTATTAAAAAATTAAGAAACAATAGATGCGGGTGCAGCTGCAGAGAAAAGGGAACACTTATATACTGTTGGTGGGAGCGTAAGTTAATGCAACCTCTATGGAAAGCGGTATGGAGATTCCTCAAACAACTAAAAGTAGATCTATCATTTGATTCAACAATTCTACTACTAGGTATCTACCCTAAGGATCAGAGGTCATTAGATTAAAAAAAGACACCTGTACCAACATGTTCATTGCAGCACAACTGCAAAGATGTGAAATCAACCAAAATGCCCATTAACCGATCAGTAGACAGTAAAAAGGAAGTATATATACACATGGAATACTATTCAGCTATAAAAAAGGATGAAATGATGTCTTTTACAGGAACTTGGATTGAACTGGAGAACATCATCCTAAGTGAACTGACACAAGAACAGAAAACCAAACACCACATGTTCTCACTTATAAGTGGGAACTAAACTAAGGATATGCAAAGCCATAGAGGATGACATAATGGACAATGGAGACTCAGAAGTGGGGTGGGGGAGAAGGGATGGAAGGACAAAAAAAATCACCTGTTGGGTACAATATGCACAGGTGGAGGTGGTAGGTACACTGAAAGCCCAGCCCAAAAACTATTTGTATCCTCCGAAGGCATTAAAATAAAAAATTTTGATTTATATACTTATAACCCATTTATACACCCCAGATCTAAAACAAAGATTATGCAGTAGATGCTGAAGAAATAAAAAATTATTCACTTATGGGTAATATGGTAGATAATTAGCAGAGAGGATAATACCAATCATGTGAAAGCATTTAATGAAAATTTTAATAAATATCAAAGTTTTATGTACTTTGAGTTTAATTAAAATTCCAAGTTTCTCGTCTCAAAATTTGAAAATTTATTATAGATTAAAATCTACTGCAGTGTTCTTCAAAGATTTTTTACTATAACCTACAGTAACAACTACATTCTACATCACAACCCAGTATGCAAATATAAAACTAGAAACAAATGTTTTAGTGTACAAAGCTTACCCATGTTATGCTCTAGTTTACTTTACTTCATTTAAAAAAAAAATTATGTTCTTGGGTCCCAAAACTGCTTTCACAAACAGCAAATGGGTCATACCATAGAGTTTGAAAAACAAAAAATATTGCTGAAGGATTGGCACTGTCAGGTTGCTTTCCATCAAAAAGACACTCGATGACAAGTCTGCTGTGTTTATGAGTCACCATATGAAGCATCACACAGATACGAATCCATTAAACGCCACGCCCTGTCAGCACTCAAAGCATTTAGAAGTCTGTAAGCTACCAAGGAAAGCTGTATATAAAATGTGAAGAAACATTATTTCCTTCTTGAGTGACTGGGAGAGGGTTCAAGGAGGATATGGAGTTGTATTGGGGACCTAAAAGGTTGACTGAATTAAGTCTAGGGTTGGATGAAAAGGAATGAGAATAATCTAGATAAAGGGAAAAGCATAAACAAAGACAGAGTTGGGCCAAGAAGATAACCGAGGAACAGGAAACAGCCGGGCACTGCAGCAATGGACGGGTAGGATGGAATCAGATTCTGGGGAGCCTCAAATACCATGTTTAGAACTCTATTCCAGATGAAATGGGAAGGCTTGCTGGCTGAGGGGGAGAATTTTGACCTATTCTAACAGGAGCGAGTAACAGGATGAAGACCAAAGATCAGGTATCTGACTCAATCTTCCTGGAATGCTCCCTGCACGGTTGATGTCTTACTGCTCTCCAGCAGTAGAAGGTCACCTCTAGGGGCAACTAGCTCCAGGTGGTCTACAGATTTGTTTAACAGTAAAACTCAGAACATAGGATTAATTAGAAATGAAATGATCAACTACTTAGGAAGTATAATAAAGCCAGATATTCCACTGCGATGTATCTTATCAAAAGTAATGTCATTCTCTCCATTAATTTTGAAACTGTTTTCTTAGGGGAGAGGGACAGCAGTCCATATTATTAACTAATCTGAAAACTAGGCAGAATCCTGAAGCCATGATTCTAAATCTCACCCCCACCCACTTTTGGTTATAGACCATTTTGAAAATCTACTGGGGAAAAAAAGCTAAACATAAAAGCTAAAGATATAAAAGGTATAGGAAAAAAACCCTACATTTTCTTGACCTTGGAGTATACAAAGATTTTTTCTGTAAACAAAAAGCACTAACTAGCCAGGCAAAGTGTCTCAATTTTGTAATCTCAGCACAGGCCAAGAGGAGAGCATTGCTTCAGCCCAGGTATTTGAGGCTGCAGTGTTCTCCAGCCTGTATGACAGAGTGAGACTTTGTCTCAAAACAAAATACAAAAACAAAAAGAACTATTAAAAAAAAACAACTGATGAACTGTACTCCATCAAAATTATATACTGTCTCTCAAAACAACTATTAAGAAAATAACTGGGAGAAAATATTGACAAAACATAAATTACAGAAGAGACTTATATCCAGAACATATAAAGAATTTTAACTACTAAATAATAAGAACACCAACAATCCAGTTTTTTTTGGTTTTTTTTTTTTGAGTTGGTGTCTCACTCTGTCGCCCAGACTGGAGTGCAGTGGCCACTCCCGGCCACCACAGCCTCGACCTACTGCTCCGGTGATCCTTCCACTCTACCTTCCAAGTAGCTGGAACTACAGGCGTGCGCTACCATGCCCGGCTAATTTTTTTATTTATTGTAGAGATGAGGTCTCGCCAAGTTGCCCAGGCGGGTCTCGAACCCACGGGCTCAGGCAATCCACTCACCTCAGCCTCCCAAAGTGTGGGATTACAGGCTGAGCCACCGAGCC